>CAEFZX010012515.1:0-23855 GCA_903066825.1 Alfaro cultratus | reverse complement strand
TGCAGTTCTTTATAATCCATAAAATGTTTAGAAAATCTGCTGTGCATAATAATTTGGAACAGTGCATTTTGAGTTTTTTTTTTTTTTTAAATACTGTTTGCATGGGAGCTTTGTTCAGTAAAATTTGATTTATACTGTAATAGTTCAATTTGCATTGGCCATTTAAGAAAATCTGAGAAAATATCACTTGAATAATAATTTGGATCAGTGTATTTCTGTGATCTTGAGCTTTCCAATTTGTTGAACACAAAACCTGTGCACACTGCATGGAACGGGCTGGTACACATCTTGGCCAATCTGCCTCCCAGCTGTTGGTTGTGTGTGTAAAAACTGTTTATTGCAGGTTTATGGCAGCTGGTACTTACTAAAGCTCCAAACACAGAGAGACAGACGTACTTAGCATCTGGATACAATATTCTCCAAACATTCTGCAGTCATGTACAACACCTGTTAGGGTGGCGCCGACAACCACACCTAGGCACACAACGTCTGCGTGAAACTGAGGAGGAATCATGTGGAGCTCGTGGCACTTTGCAATGCAGAGTTAGAGGGACCAACCGCTGTGGGTGGGAGTGGGAGTGGAGGCTTGTCTTCCAGCAGCTCCGGAGATGCCATCATGTTTGCCAAGCAGGTTCAGAAGGAACAGAATTAAACAAGATAGCAGACAGAATGGAGGGGGAAATGAGAAGCATAGATGCTTTAGCTGATCTAAAACTATGTAGCTAAAAGTAGAAGAAACATTACTTTGTTTTTTGACAATTAGGATTACCACAATTATTGTTATTTGCTAAATGCTGAATAGCTTTTTCTTAAATTCATAACTCCGTATAATTCATTAGTATTTGGTCTAACTCAGCAGATTTTAACATTCAGGTTAAAAACAACGTATTTGATGTATTGACAATTTTTGATGATGGCACTCGGCAAACTGTAATGTTTGTTTGCTGTTTTCTCAGTTGGTGACTGTATGTTGTTTTATGACTTTTTATTTGTGTGTTTTTATGATGTAAAGCACTTGTTGCTGAAATGTGCAATAAAAAAACAAAACAAAAAAAAACTAATTGATTGATTGATTGAGATCCCAGCTTTGTGAGGGTCACTCCAAGTCCAGACTCTCCAAAGAAGAGATGAATGCTGCAGCTGAAACTTTGAAGTTGTTCCAAAGCTCTCTTCCTGATATTGTGTTTTTGTTGTTGTTGTTTTTTTCAGATGTTTGTGCCTGATCTTTAAATATCAGGTTCTCCCTTTAGCCAAGCTTTGCATTGGACAGATGGACAAACCAGCTCAGATGAGTCACAATCTCAGAAGGTTGGACATGACAGATGACCTTTGCTAGTCTGAACGCTACACTATCTTCATCTAATGGCCTTTGCACAGCACTTCTTTGCTCAGATGTGAAAGTGATATTGATCTTTCCCTCGAAGTAAAAAAAAAAACCAAATATGCGTATTGATTCAAACTTCCCCTCTACGAGCGCGCTGCAGCGCAATAAAGCTCTCCCAGTCAAACTACCTGTAGGTGCCGCATTCAACATTTTGACAGAAACGCCCCATTACTTGCAGACAGATGGGCACTCCACAAACTAAACACACCCGCGGGAATGAGGTTGAGCCATCAAGTGCTGTTCTAGTCATTTGACGTTCAGCATTACTTCGCATCTGCTGCTGCTGCACAGGATTGCTGCGAGGCAGAATAAGGAATATCTACTGCTCTCTCAGCAGAAATAGATCAGAAGTGCCAACATCCTGTTTTTAACAAGAAGCCGTTGCTTTGAGGGAACACGGTTCTATTTGGAGAAATATTATTCTGAGCAACATTAGATTAGCAGTGGCGTCAGAATCATTTGTCCAAACTCATTTGTTTTGTGACGATAAGGCCAAATTAATTTGGGAAGTGTATTACCATGTGCAGCTGATGCTAATGAGCTGCTAATCAGTTTGCCTGACTGGATTAGGAACAGTTTCTTCTTCCTCTACTGTCAGACGCTGATGGAAGAAGAACTTTCTCAGCTCTCGCCTCTGTATGCTTGCTCTCATTCTAACACATTTTCATCTTTTTTCATGGCAGCATCACTTCTTGGTTCGTTTCATCCCCCCCATCACTCCCACTCCTTCACTGCCTGCTCAGGCTTCGTTCCGGCTGCCTCATCAGATCCTGCCCACTGGCCCGCAGGATTCCTCTGATGGTATCCTCCAAGTTAACAGATGACCGCTCGCTTGCTGTCTATGTGAGAGAGACTAGATTTACTCAAAAGGTTACATTTCAACAGTAGGTTCAATATACATGGAGTATAAAGTACTTGTTCACTGACACAAGTCGATGAATTCAGCCGAGCTACACACTGAGAACAAAGAGACTGGTAGAAAACTTTAAATCCCAGAATGCACTGCATTAACACATCTTCAGTTTCTAAGAGGCAACCTTCTTTTTTTAGCCGCCAAGGGCAACAATGGGTGAGGGAGGAGATCTTCCTTCTTTGAAGAGATGCTGGCTATGTATTTAGTCTACAGTTTGGATAATTATTGACTCTATTCCAGCCAAGCTTGAACTGGCCGTCATCTGTTGGGGGAGCAGCATCAGAGCCAGGGACCTGAAAAGGTTCAGCAGCCTGATAAATACGGCTGGTTCTGTTCTGGGGACGACCGTGGAAACTCTGGAGATGATTATGCAAAGAAGGATTCTTCATAGGATCAAGAAAATGATGGCTAACCATGACCATCCTCTTCACGAGAAGGCAGAGCATCTTCAGTCAGAGGCTTTTTCAGAATCAGTGCAGTACAGACTGCTTCAGGAGCTCTTTCCTGTCAACAGCCATCACCAGCCTCAGTAACTCTTTGAATCTAAATTAATGAGTCACAACAACATTTAATTTCCCTTTGGGATTAATTAAATATTTTTGAATCTGAAGTTCTTCAGAAAGAGTCTAGAGCAGTGTTCTCAAACCGCAGTCCTCATGGGCCAGAGTCCTGCAACTTTTCAAGGTGTCCCTTGTCCTACACGCTTGAATTAAATGGTGAAACTGCCTCACTAGCACACAGTCCAGCTCTACAGAGCTCTGCTAATTAACTTATATTGGACCATAAAACACGGCAACAAACTTCTGACCAATCAAACAACAAACCACACAGGCCTCTGTGTGAAGCTGTTCAATTTGGGCCTGGTGTCAATAAGGGGAGGAAGACGACTCCATGTGTACAAGATGTCGCAATATTTGTCACCCAACAGCCGATTTCCACACTCCCAATAAAGTATAGGAGAGTCTCCAGAGTGCATGCTGGGTAAAAATTAAAGAAGACACCACTCTAAGTACAACTCTCAAGTTATTCTCTGTGGCAGGGAATGTGTTTTGCTGTTTTGACTCACGAAGGAATGCGGGCAGATACCGAGCTAGCAACCAATGCTGTTATAACCACTAACTTACCTCCCTGGGGTCATGCAGACACACCTACACACCCACTCGCCCCCACGCAGACACACACGCCAGCAGCCAGTTGTGGGGTGGATTTATGAGGCTATTTATCATGCCAGTCAGCTGTCTGTTGCATCTTCATCTATTCTTATCATGCAGCTGCGTCGGTGCGGATTAAACTGCTTCCTGGGCGATGCACGCCACAGGAAAAACTCTGATGGTAAAAACTCCATGTAATGGAAGTGCAGCAGGAAGAAGCTCATAAATGTAGTGGTGTCCAGCTGGAGAGAATCCAGGGGGAAATTGTCTCTGTTGAGTTTCCTGAGGGGACAGTCGGCTGTACAAGCAGCATATTTCCCCGTCTGGTTCGCGACCTTTGCCGTGTGGTGTCTTATTTGCTGCCTGAATTCACAATACTGAGCAGAGAGGCAGCAATCAGCCAAAAATAGAGCTTCCACACTCTGCCTGGCTGATGTAGCCGGTGTGGCAGGATGAAGTGTGTAAGGTTAGAGGTTTTCTCAGTACAACATGTTCATCTTAATAGGCTGTCAGCAAGCGCAACACTGCAAAAACATAAAATCCTTACAAGTATTTTTGGTTTACATTCGAAGTGCAAATATCCTAATAGAAATAAAACAAAACTAACTCATAAGAAACTTTTCAGCAAGATACAGGTGTTTGTTTTAAGTTGATAGTTCTTTAAAGGGGCAGTATTGTGTGTTTTCCATTATTGTGTGTTTTCCAGAATTAATAGTACCTTCAGTTGTTGTAAAAATGTTGTATATTTTTCTTTTAAGTCAAATGTGATTTAAAAGAAATGTAACTTTTTTGAGTTAATGCCTTGAAATTGGGTCTCTGTCCCTTTAAAAACTCCTGCTCTTTTGGAAACTCTGCCTTAAGGAAGTCATCACAACATGGCTCCTCAAGACGCAGCTCTGAGGAGGAGCTGCATCTGGAAGGCGGAGCTAGGTCCACCCAGGCGTTTTACACAACTGAATGGTTGCCATGGAGATTAAAGGACTTCCCAAACTTGCATGATGAATCAAGGAAACACTGCAGGTATGTTTTTGATAAGGGAATAATATTATAGCACGATGTAAAGCTCAAGGAAGTTGATTTTAATTAATACTGCCCCAGATTAATTCACTAATAACATGACATGTTGCCATGTTATTAGTGAAATAATCTGCCAGTGAACTAGCATTTTCTTCAATATTACTGAATTATTGACCTCAGTAAAGAAAAGCTCCTATATCTTGCTGAAAGGTTACTTGTAAGTTATATTTTTCTTATTTCTAGTGTACTGCGATATTTGCACTAGAAACCAGATCAAAAATACTTGGTAAGATTTTGTATCTTTTGCAGGGAAGCTGCACTTGAGGTTAGTGTTGTCAGAATATGTAAACAACGTCAAGTTTAAAATGAGCATGCAAGTCAAGAATGTTCAAATGACAGTAGGTTCAATATACATGGATCATAATAAACTGAGATCTCAAGAGATAGAATTAACTAAAGGCCAAGTTCTCCGTCTCTCCTGTCATCAGGGTAATTACAGCACAGCCAGTGACCCAGAGGACAAAAGATATTGTGTGCTTCACACAATGCTGAGTGTGGGTGTCTGTATGTTTTTGTTGCTTTGAGTTGAAGCGATGTGTTTCCCCCCGCTGAGTACAAGTCAGATTTATCAGACATAATGTACGTACGTAGAGAGACTCGCCGGCACCTTTCTGCTTCGCCTGCGCAGCCTGGGAGTTTCTGAAAGACGCTCTTGTCAGAGCGAAGAATCCTCCCGATGAATAATTCTGTCTCATTTTTCCCAAAGTAACTCTCGCTGACAAACGCGAGCTGCAGGGAAAGAAACTCTGCGTCTTTTCCCTCCCTTTGAATGAGCTTCCAAAGAGACAATCCCGATGCCGCGCACTCTCAGGTTCTTTTTTTGAGACATAGCTGTTAAGCATCATTTGCCAAGGCTCAGGCACTGATAGGAGAAATAACGAAGGTGTTTCAAACACAAGCTGACAAACATGATGTTCCAAAAATAGTTGGATCAGCTTTAAGGCAGCTGGAGGTGGCGGGGGGGTTGAGAGGAACTGAACATTGGGGATTGTTTTTATGTTCTCTGCAGTTTCCCCCCTAACAAGCTTTACCAACACTTTTATCATTGTTTCTTTATTGCTCTATGTAAGAATATAAAAAGTGACACGGTCACATGTGGATAGAACCCTATCAAAATAAAAAGTAAAGACAAAAGGTCAACTGGTCGTCGCCTTCCTACGCAGTTCCACTCGGTTATCATCTCCCTTCCATCTGGCATTTCTCCCATGTTGCTCGATTTCTCAGGCTACATTTTAATTAGCCAATAAGCAAACAGAAGGAAGAGTCATGAACGATGGCATTGATTTTGTTCGAAGTGGACAAGGCGCTGTTTTTACAAGGTTATTACTAACACTGCACTTAAAAAAGTCTGTGAACTTTATGTATTTGTCTTTCGTAATACATTCTTTGTCGACATCAGGTTATTGATTTTCTTTCACAGCTCAATTTTAGTTTCTCTCTCACTCCTTGACTACATAACGTTCCCACAAGAATATCAACAAGTCGACTGTCTTGGTCACTTTATTTGCCTGCTGCGTTTTACACCAGTAGGTCAAACATTGCACATGCATGCACAGCTGCCCTTTTTTTCCAGTTACCTGCTGTAGAAAAGGCATTTTAGAAACACTGCTGGGTGAGTTTGGCACAGTGTCATGTTTGAATGTGAAGAGAATCCTACAGAAACAGCTTAGCCACCGTTCCTCCTCTCCACACGCAGGGAAATGTGGGAGGTGTGTTTAGAACAGCCTGCCTGGCAGTAAAGACAGATATTTGGGACCTGATCCTCACTGCACTCTCTCCAGTCAAAGCAAAACAAACACATCCATGGGCGGGGAAGCAGGAAGGAGGAGAGCGGGATGATTTGTGGGGAAATTGGCAGTTTGGTCCTGATCTAATGCTCTGAGGGCGGCCAGCTTTCAAATCTGATAGTCCTTTGTGTTTTATGGTCCCAGTCAGTAAACAATAGTCGATGTTTATTTTGTTAAAGTGAAATAAAGGCCAATGAAGAGTGAAAGTGCTGAGAGACTAACTAGCCACGGCAAAGAGTCATGTGTAAATGTAACAGTGCAAGATATCAGGAGGTAATATAGATGTCAGAAAAAGCAGTCGGATCACGTCTTTGTAATCAGATTTCTGTTTCATTTAGTGGTGGGACTTGATGTAAATTTTCAATGGAGTTAATTGTAATTCATTGAAAACCATTTGTCCTCAAAATGAGTAATATTTTCAATTCAAAAACCTTTTTTGGTGCTTAATTATTGAGCAAGTGAACATATGAGCTCAACAACAAATCAATCAAATCAAGTTTATTTATAGAGCACATTTAAGCAACAAGGCAGTTCAAAGTGCTTTGCATCAAAAAAACACAAAAATACTAAATCATAGAACACGTTCAACAACGGACAAAGATATCTATTGTTTATATTTAGACTCTTCAATCATCATATAGGAGCAAAGTGTTATTCTGCCCATTCTGCTTTCAAATATTTCAGGATCGTCTTTAGACCTGTGAACTATGGACGCTAACGTTAGCATTGGGGACATCAGTGCTGCTGCTACATGTTTAGCATTAAGATGCTATTTTAGGCTTGAATAGCTTATCTAATAGGCTAACTCCTTTTAGGACAACTTTAACACAACAATAGTCTCTTCCAGTGTCCAATCAGATCGTTTAATAATGAAGCAAAAATGAACGCCCAGTGAAACAGGAGAAGCAGCTTTGTGCGTCAGATTTACCGGCGTACCAGAAACGTGCAAATGCAACGGCAGTTTCAGCCGGAACCATTGCATGTTATGCTAAAATTTTTAACTAATCAAAATCTTTGTAAGTAGTTCATCAAAATTAATGTCTTAAAGTTCTGACCCTGTGTCAGTAGAAATATGTTAACCAAGAAAATATTTGAATTTCTCAAAGGACCCACAAGTGCATCCCTGAAAACATGTATTCCTTAGAAACTTAAAGCCGTAGAAACTAAAAGCTAGGACTGAGGGGCAAGCATTGGAATGGGGCTCAGTTTAAGTTTGCTCAAATCTCACCCTTCAAATGCTTAAAAATGAACATAAATCTGTGACAAACAGTGTAAATCATTAGATGAAACAGTTTTTTATTAAGTGAGTGAACCATTCCCATCACTCTGCACCTTTGTGCCAGTCTGAACAGAGAACCACACAAAGTTCATCCAGAATGTCCCATAGGAAGCATTAGTTAACCCACATCCTCCCATCACACCAACCAGGATATGAGTCACTGTAACCATAGAGACGGGGAGTGGAAAAGGCTGCACTCCCTGCTCAGAGACGTGAGTGTTGTATCTCATGCAAGCACAGCAATTTTTGAATCAAAAGTAGCAGGTTTATGTTATTTATTAATTAACTGTGTTTAACAAGGATAAATCTGCAAAACAAGCTACTTTAATTGTTATCCACAATCACCAGAAACATGTTCCACCTCGATGCACCGACATCCGCTGACTACCACAAAGTCTTCTGAGAAAATCCTGGAAGCTAGAGCAAAATGAGAGGGTGGCATTAACTGCATCCTGCTGGAATCTGATAAGAAAATAACTCTAATTAGGCGAGTTTGTTAGATTTGGTTAAACCACCTTGCAGAGTAAACCACAAACTTCCATGTCTTTTGTTGGATTTTGTGTGATGGACCAACGCATCTCAACTTATAATCGTAAAATGAAAAAATTAGCACATTTTTCACAAATGGAAAAACTAGAAAGATGGTTGTATTCAGGGTTTTGGGTCGATACGCTTCAGAAGCAGCTTTTGCTACAATCACAGCTGTTTCCACTAATATTACACATCTGGATGCTGAAATTTTGTAAAATAGATCAAGCTCAGTGAGACTGATTACGTGAACATCAGTTTTCTCCACTTTCCACATGTTCTCAATCCAAACTTTAACTAGGCCACTGTAACACATAAATGTGATTTAAACTGAACTACTCTTAAACAGGGAGATGAACCTCTGCTGCACTTTCAAGTCTTTTCTGGCCTCCAGTAGATTTTCGTCCAGGATTGAAAAGTTTTTAGTGCCAACTGTTTTCCCACTGAGCTCTGAGCTTCCTGCCTCTGCTGGAACGATGATGCCACCACCAGCTCTTACCTTTGACATGTTGTGTATCTCTTAATGATTCATTTTCCAACTATTGTTCCATCAGTAACTGAACAGTAGTTGGTGCACCTGTAAGTCCTCCTCCTGGTGAAGTTCAACCCATGTTGCATCAGGCCTGCTTTGTAAACCTCCTGAGTTTCTGAGTCGTTGTTCTTACCTTCAGCCTGTTCTGTATCCCTCTGGACAGGTTCGGCTTTGTGTCAGAAGATTGAACCATCCATCTTAGAATAGAAGAGAATAGAATAGAATTCAACTTTATTGTCATTGACCTGTCACAAGTACAAAGCAACGAAATGTAGTTTGCATCTATCCAGAAGTGCTATACAGGATATAAACCACTGAAGGAACCAACATAAAAACATCTGAAGAAAACACTGAGCGCAACTTCCATCTTCACAAGATGTAAACAAAAATGGAGTAGCATACTGACTAACTTCAGTACTGAAGTTAGTCAGAGTTTTTCTGTGTTTCAAAGTTTCTGCCGCACCGGTGAGGTTAGGGTTAGAGACAGTAATTCTGTTCTATTGATGCTCATCATATCACTCCACTTAATTCCTGCAACACACTCCTTTCCTTTGATTCCTCCAGACTGATCTGTATCTCCAGCGTAGGTTTGTTTTCTGTAATTACTCCCTCCCACTTCATCAGACAATAAACACGCGTCGTTTTGCATTTCATCTTTATCCCTCTGTGTCTCTCATCCCCTTTTATGGTAATTACAGGTCTCCATCAGATTGAGCCTGCCTACCCTTCTGGAGCGCTGCAGTGCTCTTGTGCGTCGTACGATTTCCATATGAGTGGAGTAATTATGCGGAGCTGTTCAGCCTACGCTCAGGGACGGCGGGCCGTGGCTGGTAGACTGACCACGGTTCAGTCAAAGGTCAAACAGCCATGCACTCCTGCTGCCTGTTCTCCTTATTGATCTGACTCTCACTGTGTTTTCTGTGTGTGTAGGTGTGCGTATGTGTGTGTGTTTGTGTGTGTGTGTGTGTACTGGGCTAGTTTTTAGAAAGGGTTTTCCAGGGCAGTCGCCCAGGGCGCCATCTTTTTTGGGACAAGATCCAATTTATTTTTTCTCTTAACGAATGTTATTTTTTTCTGCATACATGCACTGCATATTATACTCATATGCCCAAATTGTGAGGGATGTATTAATTTAAGATTTTTATTAATATAGACGATATTTAAGTTTTTGAAAATTGTAAAGGTATCATTCATTTCTATGGATGCTGCCATACAAAGCTACATAAAAAATATATACTTTTTACATATTTGCTTAAGCTGTTACAGTGTCATGACAGTATGGTATGAGGCAGATCATATGTGACAAAATCAAGTTCTCCCAGTTCTATTTAGAAACAACCTATCAGAGCCAGGAGGCGGGTCTTAGTGCTGTCAATTAAAATCTCATGTGGCACATCTCATCCCCTCTGCTTTACCCCCCACATAACCAGCAAACAGAGTCCAGCTCCAAGTGAAGCTACCTGCATGTAAGTTAACTTTAGTGCTCTGTTGAGGAGCTAAAAGGCAAAAGACAAGGAAGACAACGGACAAGATGAGACTTTGAAACACGGTGGTGGCAGCATCATGCTTTTCTTCTGCAGCAATAAGACTGATTAATATTATCCATCCAACCTAACTGAGTTTCAGCCGTTTTACAAATAACTGATATAAAGATATTTCTGTCTCTAAAGTCATATTTAATAAATTAGAACATAACGAATCTGGTTTGTCAGAATAAATATACCTTTTCAAAATAACAACCTTTAAGCAGATATTGATTAAACATAAAGATACACTGCTGCCAATTAAACAAGGTTTCAGGGAATGAATTCATTAAAGAAACGCTAATAAAACCTCCCAGTGTTTTTGAAGATATTTTCCTGAAGCTCCAGTCCCATGGAACGTCTCCCAGAAATCCCCGACATACGTTCTGTTGACGGACGGAGAGTGTTGTAGCTGACGCCGGAGAACATGTCACACAGGATTCACAGAATTCAGAACAGGAACGCTGGAGAAGAATGTAAATATTTAAAGTGTGACCAGTTTTAGACGCGGTTCAGTCGATTCTCCACCTCTCTGGCAGTTTTCTAGCATTTGCAGTTCAGTCAAAGCGAGGCTGACAGACATAAAAAACACAAGAACATTATTTAACTTTATGGCTTCTGGAATAAAATAATTGCGAGCAAAGACACCATGCTGATTCTGTTCCTTGTGACATTCATAATGAAGTGTGCGTTGCTTCATTGTTTCTGGGGCTCTGAGACTCAACGTCACGAAACGAAAAAGTGGGGCAAACATCTGAATCGTGCGGCAGATGGAGCAGCGAGAGGAGCCTGTTCGGCTGACAGGTGATCTGTTTGCTGTGCAGATCATATTCCAGCAGGATTTAACTTAGTTTTCAGAGCCGCCTCCAACATGCCTGCTCTCCTGCACCATCCATTAAACACACTCAGGATGCATCAGTTGCCCCACAGGAAGTGGTGTATGATATGTGTCTCTGACTCACTCTCTCACTCCTGGACTGTTATTTACTGCTGTGTGTTTAGTATGTGGTTGATAATGAGTAAAATGTGTTAGTCTTCAAGTGCAGCTCCTCCACTTACATTATAGTGAGATCTATGGAAGAACGGACAGAGCAAAGACAACAAGAACAACCCATGATGGATGGGAGGGTCAAACAGAGATGGACCCTGGGGAGGGAAAGAAGTTTAGAAAAGTAGATGGATGAGGGCAAAATGGGAAGCCAGGGGTTATTAGCTGAGCACCATGGTTCCAAACGGTCCCCAAGTAAAATGTGCAAAGGGCTCAATCAATGTAATGATTCCTGCTGGGTAAAGGGCCCAGATAATAACCTTCAACTCTGATCCGTAAGTTGATGGATTTGATTTGGGTTCAGAATGAAATAAGATGTTCTGTAGAAACATATGAGAGTGTGAGGGTCAAACTCAGGCCTGTGGGCCAAAGTTAGCCCACAGTGTGATTATATTTGGCCCCGGGATGTCTGTTGGAGCATATGCGTCACAAAAAGTACAACACCCAGAATGCTTGGCTGGTGACGTCAGAGATGTTTTTTTTTGTTTTTTTTCATTTGACATTTTTTTTCACATCCACTTATACCAACCTACTCAATAATTAGAATATTGTTTAAAAATCTATTTATTTCAGTATTTCCATCACCATTAATTCATAGATTTATTTATAAATATATTTCCATGTGCATTCTTATTATTTATTTAGAATATATTTATTTCATATTTAGTCATATTTAAATCACTTAAAATATTGCACTTATATTACACTATAATTTATAAATTCTGTCTTGCTTATGGTTATATTTGTGGTTAGATATTAACCACAAGTATTGAGTAGCTGTCAGCATACAAGCGATTTCCCCTTGGTAATCAATAAAGTATATTGTATTCTAGAACGTGAAACACATTATAGAGATTAGTGACACAAAGACTAATGTTTCATAATGTTAATTCTACCAATCATGACAATCTTCTGCTGTCAGCTAGTTAATTTAAAATGAGAATATGACATCAGACTCATTAACAAGATTAAAACAGAAATGAAGGCTTCATTAAAAATATTTAGCACCTGCTTAAAGAAAATCCAAAATCCCTGATATCTAGCAAAATAAAAGAGGCAGTAAGAAATAATAAAGTTACTTCGAATGTTATGTAAAAGTTAGAGTTTATTTTTGCAAAGTTTAAATGTTTGAGAGGAATATCATCGATTTGAATTCGGTAAAATAGTTTCTTCTTTTTTTCCTCCTTCCAACTATCCCATCAACTTGTCACTCAGCTGTCTGGCTGTCGGCCTCGCATACGTAGAATTGTCTGTCAGCATGACTAATAACTGAGAAAGGAATTGTGTGGAGAGGTGCAGAGGTGTGGATGTGTTCATATGTGCTTTTATCACAAAGTGAGATAAGGATAGAGGACCCAAATGTAGAACAGCAGACAGGAGGCAGCAGATGAGGAGGGAAAATAAACTATTTGCTTGGAGGGAGCAGAAAAAAACCTAACAGCTGAATGCCAGTAAGTGAAAGTTTCTGGCTGGAACCTTTGTATTTGCATGTTTCTTGCCCACCCATAAATCTGACGCACAAGGAACATCCGTAAACAACAGCAATGGACGACAGAGCCACGTCACTCTGCATGATATGGTGACGTTAATGAGGGAATGAAGCTTCAAACTGCTTCACCACGTAGAGACCAAGTAGCATCCAGTGCATACGCAACACTTCATCGTCTCATCTCTCCCAGTTAGGACCGTCTCATAGCAGAGAAACGACCTGAGGACTCCCATTAGTCGTTATCATGAGTTAAAATTTTCACGAAAGTAAAATGTTCATTTTTGTGGCGCATCTGGATCTTATTTTGAAGAGATATGTAAACATCACCATAGCGACCAGAGTCAAAGAGCGTTAGGGCAGTGGAGAGACGAGATGAGATTTAAGGATTGTCGGCCGATTTTCCAAATTTCTGTGACCACAGAGACGATAAAAGTCCAACAGGTTCGATCGGTTCGTGTGTCCAGGAGCAACACACCACAAGAACCGATTCCACTCACTAACATCCCGATTCCAGAAGAAAATCCAGTAAAACCTCCAACATTATACGTAAATTTAGAATAATCAAACACGATGATGATGTTTAAGTGATAAAAGACAAAACAAAAAGAACATGTGTTTGATAAAAGACGGAGGGAGCAGCAGCTCTATTTGCTGCACTGTGATTTGGAGGTGAGTTATATTTTTTAGTAGTTAACATTTTTAACTGAATAAACATAACCACATATAATACACATATATAATAATGACCTTTACATGTAGTAATAAACATTTCCACATACCACCTCTGATGTCCACCGGACTCTCAGTTGCCATGTCAACTGTTTGGGATTCCCCTCCGTTCTTACGTCACCGCGCTTTCTGATTGGCTACCTGTCACATTCAACAGGCTGCGTTCAGTCAGGAAAAACCTCACAGGCTGCAAAATTGCCAAGTCTTGACCGATCTGTGGTAGTAAAAAGGTTGGGGACCACTGACCTAAACAACAGATTATAAACAATAAATATCTTTGTTGTTGAGCCCATTTGTCTATTTATTCATTAGTTTGAATTGAGAATTTTCCTGATTTTTGATTATTGCCATTCCAATTAATTGATTACAGACCCTGCAATTAACTTGGTTAATAATTGTATTCAAGTCCCACCACTTGTGTAAAGATGACATGTTTAAGGAGTCATTGAAGCAAGTGAATTGCTTTACAGGTTCTATGAGGTTGAGACTATACATTTAGATGTGTAGACTATTTAACAGAAGCCAGTCAAGCCTCTGTAAAGTAGTGCAAAAGAACAAGCGTCTTTATCTGGAATCAAGAGATCCTTGTAAACTAAACTAATTCATTAAGGTAAGAAAGTAAACAAAAGGTAAAAAAGTAAAGAAAGTACGTTTCTAAGGCTTGTAGAAGTTACTCAAAATGTATAAACTAAAAAACAAACAGTATGTTCATGAGGTCAACTCTAACAAATATGTAAAAATTACATCGTGAAAACCTTTTCTGGGTTCTTGCACCAACAGTTCAGGTAAATGATTTACCCGGCTCAGTTCCCCAAGGCCGTAATGCAGCCACTTCAGCGAAGAGGTTCTGGGTTACTGACCTATAACCATAATTCATTATGCGTAGGTGTTGTAGAGTAAATGACGATACAACACACACATATGCAGAACACACAGAAACACAAGGCTGCTGAGTGGCAGCTTGTTAATGTCGCAGGTCTCAGTGGAGCGAACTGAACTGAAAACGTCGACTCACAATAATACAGGAGCTGCAGGTAGAAGCTGCCAGCTCTGTGTTCTCCACCCTGACTTAATGAAGGAATCCTTCCCCTTAATTTGTTTATCTCTCTGCCTGTTGCGCTGAAAGTGATCAATCTTATTTGTTTAGATGCCAAGAAGTGACATATTGGATAGACAGTCATAGTCAGTGTCGGTTTCCTTCATTAATCTTAGGCTGTTAGATCAGAGGATTGAGGGAGGTGACGAAAATTTAGCTCAGTCTGGTTAGAGAAAAAGTACAACACGACTCTTTGTAATCTTATTAATTTGTAACTAAGTTATAATTGAATTTTTTCAATTATCTACTTCTGTTATTGCAGTTGTTTTGGGATCCTTTGGGGGGAGGGTTGCCATGGAGTGGAGGATAGGGGGCGGGGCATAGACACATCAGTAATGTCATGTTTATATGTCTTATTCCACTTGTCTAAATGATGTTGTATTCTGCCTATTTTTGTGGAAGTACAACAAAAATAAAAATAAATATAACTGATCGCGAAAAGTAAATTATTGTATAATAATGAAAATGATCTTAATGCTACATGGAACATTCTGAATGGAATTATCAGAAAAACTTCTAAATATAAATACGACAATTACCCGCAATATTTTACAGATAATGACCAGAATATTATCAATATTGAGACTTATTATTTTACCAAAATGCACCACAGAGACCCACAGGAAGTCATTATTGCCTGTAGTCATCAGACTTTGCAATGTACAACTCAGCAAGTTGCATCTAATTTTTCTCTGCACTCATAGATTATTTATAGATTAACATATTTGCATGTGCATGCTTGTTAGTTTATTTATTTGTTATTTTTATTGGGTTTATTTATTTATTTGTATTCTGTCATGTTTGAGTAACTCACTTGGAAAGGTAAAAACCTGTTGTGCAATGGTACTTAAAACACTATTGGTTGGTACAAAATGCATTGAAAGTCTGAGTGAAAAATTTCCCTCAAATCTGAAACAGAAATGCTCTTGATGTCACACACTACTTTCGTTCTTTTTTTATTATTGGAAGCATAAAAGTGAAATGTATGAAAGCCTGAGAGCTCTAAAAAAGTGATTCTATGAAATAACAAAAACTATAGCTCTTACTTAATCTTACAGACTCATTATATAGATGATCTTTTTGCCTGTAACTTCACAGGCAGGGGGTGGAGATCATTCATACTGTCTTATGCAAACATATTTGATGTTTGCATAAGACAAGCTCTGTGTTTTTACAACTTTAATACAAATCACTGACATGACAATGGTTCTGTTTTTTGTTCTTCTTCAGCCTGAACGTGTTCTGTCACTCTGTGCATGGGAGACACAGTGACTGAAAGCAAATCCAAAAGCTAAACTATTACTAGAATAATGTGTATTACTAACTTGTCCTGTTTGATTTTTATTGTCAGAGTGTGAATAACATTTGTTAGTGAAAGCAGCTTTGAAAGTGCTGTCTTCATATTCTGTAAGATGAAATCTCCATCCTCCTGTCATCTTAGCCCAGCTGTGTTTACTGTTTGCTACTGTGTCTGATTCCCATGACCTGTCCTTCAGGAGACCCTGGGAGAATCAACACATGAGCAAATACACACACACACACGCACACACGCAGGCATGCACAGCAATTGGGTGAATGACAAAAGGCCAGTATACAGTAGCTAAGGACTATCGACCGATGCTGCATCAAGGATAATGAAGCCTTTGTTCTCTCTGGAACTGTCCAAATAACTGCGAAGTCAAGCACCCAGAGGGCATGGTGGGGTTAGGGTGTAATCTGGTACACTTGCTGACCGTTGATGTTCATGTAAATCATTTGATTCACAAGGTTCTGCTATTAAAGTGTCCTAATACTTCACTGCAAGTAGCAAAGCAGCTTGGAACTGACCCACAAGCATGCACTTTTATTTGTATGTGTTTTTCTTCAACCACCTAAGAAAAATATAGTGGGTTTTTTTTCTGTTTTTTTTTATTTTTTATTATTAGTCTCATATTGTAGTAGTTTATAAAATGTCTACTCAGAAGAGATGTAGGCAGAGGTAAAGATCACTCATCAGAAAATGAAAGCATTTTTTGTAGGCGAAGTTCAAAGTACTTTACATGATAAAAACACAAAAATAAAAAGTCATAAAAAAAACACAATAAGAAACCAATGTCATACATTATGTTTTGAAGAGTCCCATCACCAAGATCATCAATATACATGAAATATGTTGATCAATGTTACACTTATCATTGTTCAAAGCAAATCTAAACAGGTGAGCTTATGGTCTAGATTCAAAAGAACTCAATCTTTCGGCTGTTTTGTAGTTTTCTGGAAGTTTGTTCCAGATTTATGGTGCATAGAAGATGAATGCTTCAAAATGGAAGAATAAGCCTCCATTTAAGATTTAAAGTAATTGTACATCCAAGGGAGTCAGTGCCTGACCTCTCTGAATGTCACTGCATTCTGTACAATTGTGAGCAACTAGTAAATCTGCTTCTGACATAAAAATATTGCACTGTCGAACTCAGTCTGCCTGACGACCCAGCTACAGATGAAGCACCTTCTCAGATCACATCCTGTTCAGATGCAACTGCCAGAGACTTTGCACCTGACATCTCATCCCTCACCTGTCACTGAGAGGCTCCAGGTGGCTCTTAGTTGCTTTTATGGAGGCAGAAGAGCTGACAGACGGCTCTCAAAGGGAGAGCCAATGCAATACCTTTTGTAGATCCAAGTGTTGGACTTAGGAAGAAAAAGACTGGAAGTAACAGTGTTGAGTCAAAATCCTAGACAATGCAACAGTGTGTCACACAAAATGATGCCTCCGTCACAAACAATCACAATGGAATGTACCTGACACACACAAGATAATTTTATGTTTCTCATAACAATTAGACTTTTTTAAATTTGTAGTCATCCTGATGAGATACATCTGTTGGACTTGGTTGCCATGATGTCCTGATTTGAGGTATTAATTATTCAACCATCCATTTTCTGTGGCTGCTTTGAGAGGTTCCTACCCACTGGGGTGACTGGGAGTAGGTGAACACCTGAACTGGTGAATGCTGGTCATCAGTCCAGCACAGGGCAACACAGAGGCAAACAGGATAACAAAAAGGCAAATGTACACACCTATGGGTCAGTTAGAGTTTCCAGTGATACTGTTGGATGTTGAACAAAGAGAGAAGACCAAAGTACTCAGTGATCACCAGTGGGTGTTTGGGGAGAACATGAACACTACCTGGTTCAAATCTCAACAAGAGCCTTGCATCAACACTCTGACAATCTGGACAATATAGAGAAACTGCTGACACAATGGCAGTTACATTGACACTGACCTTTACCCTTATTTACTATTGAACTGCACCAACTAACTTTAAAAGGAAAAGAAAGTACATTTATAGGCTTCACTAGTCGATAAGCTGTAGATGTCCATGTTGTAATTAAAGATATTTACACAGATTTTTTTAACGTTTAATGAAACGCATACAAGTAACATACACAAATCCTAGACACTATCTCTTAACAGTGCCTGTAATATGGCTCTGCTTAAAAAAAGTAAACAGTACTGTACTAGGAAAAGCATTTGATCGCTATCTTTGTCTTCCTCCTGTGCACTAAAACCAATACAGTAGGATTCTACAGTGTCAGAATTAAACTGCTTCACTTACACATCTTCACTCTATTTCGTTGTCACTTTTGTCTTGAGGCAAATTCGCCCTTGAGCTTGTGCCGTTCTCTTCGTCACGCAGAAGTCCAAACTTCCGGTAAAAAGTTGTACATTTGCCGCAACGCAGTGTTCAAAGCGTGTGAAAAACAGTTGCATTAGCATTGATATTCTCCTTCCCCCACATAGAGACTTATAAGATAATAGCACACCTATTTTGCATTCATTTTCTTCACCTGACTGTAATAAATGGACTGTATAAATGGACTGCAAACAGCAAAACTTAGTAATTTCTCTGGTTTCTCAGCAACCAGCACAGCCAATCCATAGCTCAGGTTGAAGTAGTGTACACACCTTGCCAACTGGAAACCCTACACCAGGGTTGCCCATACCACTTTCTATGCGCAAAAATTCTACGTGTGGTGACAAATTTATTGGTGTGTGAAGAGCGGCGCTTTGCCGTTGTAACCACATGGTAGCAATAATTTAGCTGTTGCCAGAGTGGCGATGGGACGGATTGCTTCTAGGAGTTGTACTATTAATATTGCAATAACTTACTGGGATTGCTGCCAGTGCTGTGTGGGAATGATAGGATTTGCAGCCTGGGCATTACGCAACCATTATACAGTCTGTTTCAGATTTTGGATAGCCAAGCTATAAGTCCACGCACATAAGTGCATTAATTTGGTACCATTATGCTCCAACAAACATATTACAGACCTCACTGTGTTCTTAACTAGGGTGACCAAACGTCCGTATTTCCCGGGACATGTCCGTATTTCACGTCCTGTCCCGGGCGTCCCGGGTTTTTTTTAGAAAGTGAGGAAATGTCCTGNGCGCACGGCGCTGCGTGTGACGTAATCCCTGAGCCGAGTCAGTGCGGGCAGCCCTGAAGTTAGATAGCGTGCCCCCCCTCCCCCCTGCTCCAAGGTGTCCTGGTTTTCCAAAATGAAAATAACCCTATCTTAACACATATCAGAAAACCTCACCAGCACCTTTTGATTTATAATATCGTGCAAAGTGGCTCTTAGTTATTCTACTTTTATTGGAGTGACATTCTGAATATAATAAGAGAAAAACAATAGGAAGCAGCTGGCAAGAATATCTGACAAAGGAAAGTCAATGTGCAACAAACTAGAGAGGAGCAAGGGATGTTGGTCGTTTTATTCAGATAAGCTGCACAAAATAGTTTTCATTACCCAGCAACCAGTCACGGGCGTGGCACAAATGAGGTAATCAATGAGGTCACTACCTGTAACCTTTCAGTTTAATCTCTGTGGTAAAGTTATTTAGCAGAAAGGTCTCTCTCAAGCATGCACACGTGTGCACTTGTATACCTACCATTGTCAGGACATACCGTTGACAACTGCAAATGTCCACACCAACTCTGTGTGGACATTTAATGAAGATGATGTCCACACCAACTCTGTGTGGACATTTGCAGTTGTGAGGACATGTTGCCATGTCCACACAATGTTAAAACATAATTTGTGAATGGTTAGATTTAGGGCAAAGGTGTGAATTGAGTTTAGGTCAGGGTAAGGCTTTTGAAAATAATGGAGGTCAATGCAAGTCAACACAATTATGGTGAGACAGGAGTGTGCGTGTGTGTGTGTGTGTGTGTGTGTGTGAGGGGTTCTCAGCATAACAGAGAACCCCTCCAGCTGCCAAAGGTGCCTTATAAACAATGTGCACAGAGAACAACCGTCACCTTGAACAATTTAGGAGCCATGCGTCCTTGCTCAGCCATTTGTGTGTGCATGAAAACACATTCAGAAACACAACAGGACACTGGAGACGCCAGTGGTGCATTAGTTTGTCTGCGACAAAGACAGTCATTATTAGAATGGCTCTTGCTGATGCAGACCTGCCTTTCATCTTGGCGAATGGGTCAATGTCGCCCACACCCACAAACACACGCACACACAAATACACACTGATAATTATACATTCCAAGAACACATTGTCTCAATTTAACACGTCTCCATTCCACTTTGTCTCCGTGACTCTCTGTCTGACAGCAGCTCTTGTTAAGTTCCTACATGGTCATGATTTCTGTCGTCCCTCGTTGGCTGTATGATCCCACACAAAGATACTGAACAATGTACTGTACTAAGTGATGTGCATTGAGGTTCATGACTGATCAGACACTAAATCTTCTGAAGTCACATGTTTTAAAAGATCTTAGTTATGCTGAATTGCTGTTCAACTATATGACATCAAGAAATATAGGAAAAAAAAAACCCAAAACAAAACATTTAATATAAGGTTAAATTTAAGTTTCCCTTTTCTGATCTTTCTTTAGATTAGAACTGAAAGTTATGTAAGACCTTACTCTATTTGTATATAAAGATCATGTGCCTATCCTCCAAGGATATGTCTGTGACAATGTTGTATTAACTGTCTGTCTCTCATTTTCCTTTCATTTATAAAAATCTTTAATGAAGATGATCACCAAGGAGGAGATTCATTCTGGACTGGTTCTGTCCCGACTGTATTTTCTGTATTTTACAAATTGTCTCCAGTCTTTTCGATGCATAGAAGAAGAGCACCTGTAGCCCATTGTGCCTTTGGGGCTCAACACTGCCCCCTAACAGTGTGGCACAAAGTTCAACACAAAAACACAGTGAGTGAAAAATCATGAGTTACTAAAGTACAATTCTACAACATATCAGGTTTTATAAAAAACGTTTAGCAACTTACTATTCCCACATAGTGAACATCTGGGGTATATAATGCTATAGGGGTCAGGAGAACCGACACAATAATGCAGAACACCAGAAACAAGTGGGATCAACATAGCAGCTGCAACTTGTTCACCCTATTATGTTTTACCCAGAACATGTTTGTCGTTGATCCATAAGCCATAATCGATATGAATGGTGAGGCTGAAGCGAAGATGAAAATGATCATTTTCAGAACTTCAGCTGCTACAAATTCAGATTTGTGAAAGAGCTCTAGAACATGAACAAATGTTATGTACATAAAGCACGATGTACATAACGTCGTTACGATGTGCTTTATGTTGTTTTTGTTTATAAAAAATTGCTTTGTACAACCATTTCTTATAGCAGGTGCATCAAATTCGGTTAACCATTGTGCTGATAGCATGGTTGGGTGATAAAAGACCTAGTTACACAAATGCTGGCTCAATAGAGTTCTACGATACATTTAGCAGTCTGCAGAGCATGCATTAAAATGTCACCAGCTGTGTTTCCATTAAAAAACACAGCAAAGTTTTCCAGCACAAAACTTTGCTCATATTCTGCTAATGTCAAAAACATAATTTCGCAATTGTGGTGTTTCCATTAAATGAGAAATGCAACTAAAATCACACGATCATGATCCTCCAACTACTTCCTGTCATCTTCTTCTTCCTGGCAACATCAGGTTGTCAAACATGTGACTTGTGTGATGCAATTCTGCAAAATAACCCAATTTCAATATGGACAAAAAAAAAACCTCTGTTCCACTTTGGAAACCAAACCTCATCATAAGGCGAAAACCTTTTATCAAAAAACAAGAGCTTTTTCAAAATTGTGTTTGCATTAATCAAATTCATTCAATTGTCAAATTGTGCCATTATATGGTCAATGGAAGCACAGCTACAGGGAGCATCATACTTTTAAATGTAGCGTTCTTGATTTAAAATGTGTAGAAAGTGGACCAAAATGCAGACAGCCAGGCGAAGAGACAATGGCAAGTTTAATGATGAAAAGTTACTTATGATTAACAGGACACAGGAGACCATGAGGTAAAGAACAGTAGAATCTGGCACTGACTGACTGACAATGAGGAGCTTAAATACTGGTGAGATGATACTAAATGGAGACTGCAGCTGTGAAATGAGACCAGAGAGGTGGACTGTGGAGGGAGAGAGGGAAGATCCAATAGGGAACCTGTCTGCATCTGGGAAGGGATGAGTGAACTTTAATGAGGTAAACCACCAGCAGCTGGGGAAGGGGAGCGAACAGCAGACTGACACGAGGCAGCAAGGGAGGACAAACATGGCAACTAGGAAATGAATCTGACTGTAACCATCACAAAGAATAAATAAAACTAGGAGCAGAATAGGAGTACAACATGACAAGACTCATCATATGAAAAGAATAACTGAACCAACTGAGGGCACAAACATGAATGATGGAAAAAAAGCAATTAATACAGGGAAATAACAGGAGCACAGCGTCCAAATAACATGAGATATGACAGCTGATCAATTTCCTATAGGGCAGTTTTCTCGATAAATATTAGAAAAAACTGTAATCAGTGAGAAAGTTTGGAATTACTTTTGATGGACTGGAACAGGACATGAAGGTCAGAGCAAATGGAGAAATGTTACTTGGATTCAGTACAAACATTCTCCCAACAGCTCAGACATTGGGAGCTGTTGGGAAAAAAGAGACATTGCAGCCCAATTGCATTGGGCTGCAATCTTAACCTCCAAGAATCCTTGGATATCAGAGCCAATTCCACCCCAGGCTCATCCATAAATCTGAGGAATCTAACTTTTTTTTTTTTTTGCTGTTTTTCATCACAAAACAAAAGAACAAGCAGACCCTGACAGAGTTAAGGACATTGTTATTTGATGGTGTCAGACATTACAGGAGCAGCAGAAGATTTCTGAAGTTATTTAGTGTGTTTTTTGCTTCCCTATAAATACTTTGAAAGCAGATATTTCATATTCTGCCAGGAATGCCCTTTCCACTTCACTGCACATCTGTCTGCCCCAAGGAAATAGTGCTTAAAGCCTGATGACCTTTTCACATGACCTAACTTGTGAGCCAGGAGTATTTTTTACTGTTGATAAGGTAAGCTGATGCTACAAAAAAAGTAGATATTATATGACACCAGTAACTACCATCTCAATCCTTTTAAAACCTTAATGATTACATGTTCTTTGTATTTCATTTAACCCTCCTGTGATCTTCGTGCAACATTCTGCAGTAGTGGGGTAGATGCCACAGTCTGACACCGGGGAAATGTTTTGTTTTTTGTTTTTTTTTCCAGTCAGATCATCAGTTCCCAAAACTGCACAAAAAAAAAACCTTGTGAAAGCACATGCGGGGTTAGTGCTAGTAGAGTTCAATTGTCCCTGTCTCTTAAGACTGCAGGACTGTTAATTCCAAGGAAAAATCTAAATTTTCTTTATAACATCAGTGGAACGTTTTTAGGTAAGGTGCAGCCCTAATCCTATCATTCATGCCTCCTAGAGACCCTTTGTAAAAATCAAAGCATAGAACAAGAGGTTGGTTTTTAATCAGGCTGTCTGGTTCCATGAGGACAATCCAAGTGTAATGAAGAGGTCTTCATTACTGGGACTCTTTTTATTTTAGTCACTGTATGTCACTTTAAAACCATATTTGCACATTATTAACAAGCACTTATTTAGCACTGCACTTTTAAGCCTAGATTTGCACATGAATAATAATTTGCATATAAGAAGTTTTAATAGTATTTATTGAACATTTTAATGATTAGCATGTAGCCTCTTGTTCTGGGTTCGGCACAGCTGCTCCTCATTGACGAGTGAGGCGGTTGTCTGTGGAGGGAAGATAATTGTTAGTCAGAGCAATGGGCTACTGGTGGGTAAAATTGAGCAAATATTTGTGCATAATCTGTTGGGTGTGGAGTGTTAATATCAAGTGAGTCACCTGTCTTTTCTGTGTCCTCTCCAGGGTGTTTGGACAAATCCTGCCCCGGGGGTCCAGACACCATTTATAGGTT
>CAEFZX010012507.1:0-37778 GCA_903066825.1 Alfaro cultratus | reverse complement strand
TGTTGGGTCCATATGACCAAGGAGGGAACCAGTCATCTGCTCCAACAATTTATTGGCCTTTAGGAAATATTTTTTGGACACAAAGAGCAGGAACATCACAACATCAGATGTATTTTTTATCGTTATATCAGTGATTTAAAACAAATTTTAATTTTTCGTACCATCTGATAGACCGCAAAGTTGTGCATGAATGTTAAAGTCAATTATTTTTTCACCCATAGAAACGTGTAATGTGTTTATTATGAGTAGGATTAACCGAGCTGAAGGAAAACAAAGAAAAAGGAGAAATAAATATTCACTGATACAGAACCGAATCAACAAATATGAACTTAGGAAACTATGGAAATCTTCAACAATTTTATATCCGCACTCATGAATTTCTTTATTTGGTTGTTATCTCTAAAATAACAATGTTGTTGAACACCAGGCATCTCACCTCTTTCCCACAGTTTTTCACTTAGTTCCACGACTGCAGTGGATTTTATAGTCAATGTTTAAAGCTAGCACAGAGTCTGAAGTGATGGAAGAAATTTATGTCAATATGGAACCTGCTGGACAAACTGCATCAAATCACACAGGTAAGAATGAAGTTACAGAGAAATCTAGTATGTATTTAATTCAGTTTTGCTAAAGTTAAGGTTTTTGTCAAGGTCGGAGCAGCTCCAAAGAGAGGCTCTGCCTCGGTGTGGCCGTATTTTTGGGAATCCTGAATTTTTACTTTTGACTGAACTCATCGTCCTCAGTGCACACAGTGAGTCTTGTTCTAATCATCTTAAAGATGTAAAATCAGTAAATTTTATGTTTCTCTTATAAAAAATGTCATCGGTCCCCTTCTGAAATCAAACTGATCAAATAGGAAGGGTTTGAAAAAAGAATAAAGCCTGGTGACTCAAAGTGTTGCAGAGGTGAAGCATGACAGTATGTTACATGAGTTTGATTCATTTTCTTTTCAGCAATAGTTGCATTTGCAGCCATTTAGGTTGGCATGTCTTTAATATCTCCTCTTTTTCAAACTATTTACCCAGCGATTTATTGTTCAGTGTTACCTCTGTTTAAATTCTACAGGCATAACCAAAGTCAAGAAACTATTTTATAAGTCTTAAGTGAAAATACGATGCAAACATGTTTGTTGATTTTTTTCTCAGCTCATGACATGACAGCAGATTTTTCTGACATCAGCAACATTCTGACTAAGCAGAACAGCAACAGCAAGTTTTCCTCCACGAACGCTAACTTCACTGAAATGGCTGCACGAGCTGAAGAGACTTTAAGGTTTGTCAAAACTTTAAAAAATTGGACCTCATTAAAATGACTAAAACCTTTTTCCCCTCCGAATTGTGAAGTATAACTAATAACTTTCCTTTTTGGTCTAAACGAATATAATGTAAATGAACAACTTTTATTTTAATTTATCAAGTACTCTCTCATTTGCGTGCGCTAAAAACAGCAATGCAAAAGAAACAAAACTTTGATCTTTTTTTTTACTCCTTACAGGGAAATTGTGTCCTACAGAACGGACAAACATCAGTTGTTCCTGTTAATCCAAGGGCTGCAGAAGAAGAGAGGAGCAGATCCAGTAGTGATCGATGATTAAGATTTGTGTTCACTGTGATATTGTTCACCAACAATAATGTAGCTTATTAGCATGGTGTTACATAAAACCCTAAAGATAAAATGTACACTTCCAACTGTTGTGATTTATAAAGCAACAGTTTTACCGGTTGTACTCCGTGTTTTTTCTTTCTTGTTAAAACTCTGACATGATAAACAAGCGTTGGAGGATCGGTTTAGCACGATGCGTTCTGATTGTTTCTTAATGTGACTTTTACTATGAGACTTTATGGAGTTCCAGTCGTGTCCAGTAATAGCGGGTCATCTTGGTAGAAGTATATTTCTACATTTCCAACTATTTACTATCATTTGTAATAAAGTGATGCCAACACCATGGATTCAACAGTGAGGTGTTTGTTTTAGTCATCTTAAAGATGGAAAGAGTCAATGTTGTGTTGATTCTGAGTCACTGAATGATTAACTGAATAACTTTTTATTCATTTCAGAGTTCAATCAATGAGGTTATTCATTTTGTGATGGTCCTAGTCTAAGAAAGAAACTAAGAAAGAAGGCAGCAAATGTATAGTTTGGTTCCACAGGCTTCCCCTGAGAGTATGGATAAAATCAGTCATGATAGGGTAAAAGTAATTTGAAGAAGAAGAAGCATACAAACAAGTCAAGTCAATGACAAGTCAATGACACGATGCAATCTGCACTTTTAACTCGGATTACTTAACTATTTTGTTTTACAGACTTACCGTAAATAATACATTTGAATCGCTGCGCTGTTTGATAAGTAGAACGGAAATGACATTTTTGTAAATTGTCTTGAGATTACCTATTGTAAATTAGCGTTTTATAAATCAGCTTAATTGAATTCAGAAAGTTTGCAATTTTCCCAACTGATGGGACTAAAGAGAAATGATGAGCAATGTTTTATGGGTGGATGAAAGCAAAGATTGCTATTTTTCTTTGTAACATCAAAAGATCATTTTTGAGGCAAAACAGAAAATCCAGCTTATTGTAGTTTACTTTAAACTGAAAACCTTTGGACAGATTTGGAATAAAAATTCAGCTAAAGTGGGTGGTGCTTTGAGGTACGGTGTGACACAGCCAAGTTTTGGGATAGATGGAGAGCGGTTAAGTAAGCACTGTTACCAACTCGGTACTTTATTGTTATAGTTTTCTCCAAGTCGCGTTTGAAGAAAGTATCAAGATGTGCAAAACTGAGATTCTGCAAATTAAATATTTCAGAATATATTTCAATGATTCCTTTCATAGAGTCTAAGCTCCCTGAAAAGGAGAAATTACCTCTCAGAGAAATATAATTTTGATTGTTTTGAGAATGATGATATTTTACTTAATCTGACTGATATGATCTTCTTTAACGCATACTGATGCTTCACATTGATTATTTACAAGAGGTGTACTGTCTGTTAGTGAACATTAGTGAACAGACAGCATCATTAGGATCAAGGAACAAAAGTTGTAGATAATTTTAACGGTAAAACAATTCAGCATGTTGTGACCAACTCTTGGAGCATGGTTGTGTAGTGAGTATGTTTTATTTTTTAAGTAAAGTGCACCAATATCAGACTTAGTTAATGTTATTATAAGTTGGGCTAGGTGTCAGAAGATGTGAGAGGGGGTAGTTAAAAAAATAAAATCACTGATTGAATTGTTGGTTGATAGCTAAACTGTCACATATTTGAATTTGTGCAACAAACACCAAAAGAAGAAAAAAAACTATATAAAGCCTGAATGGCAATTCAGTTTGATAAATATTTACAGAAACTATCATTCAATAAATCGATAGTAATCCAAGTGCACACATCAAAAACATCAAATCTAAATAATATAAATTATATTCTCTGTTTTAAAAACAGACTGGTGGTTTACATTGATCTTGTATTATCTTTAATAATAGAAAATTCAACAACTATATTTTGTTAGTGAACACACTTGAGTGTGTAAGATAATGGATGGAGGAAAAGCAACATTAGGGTCGAGAAACATACAGCATATAAGTCAGACAAAAGTAGGCAAAGGCCTTTTCCCGCGCAAATCGTGAGAACCGATACTCTCTCTGGTCACTAGGATGGACCCCCTGGTGTTTTACAATGTCATGACAGGTGACTTAGCTTCAAACAGCTCATATGCGCAGACCGGAGCTCATGAGAATCATCCTCAGGGCCTCTTAACCCACCTCACGCACACCCACGGCACCCATGGCACATTCCTGACACACAGCCTTCAGGAAGATTGTCTGACAGAAACCTATCCCACTCAAATCCTGAGAGCTAATACCTGATAACCGATGAGCATGGTGAGCAAAGCCAGAGGTACCTATAACATTCCAAATCTATTTAAATATACTATATTGTATATTATCCTTGATTATCTAACACATTGTTTTTTCATACTTTAATTGTATTACTCTTAAAACTTGGAGATTGGAAGAAGTTCACCAGAAACATGATGCTGCATTGATTGGATTAACAGATGTTGTAACAGATGGGGGGGGGACCTGACACCGGAAGGGTGGGGAAGGGGGTCATTAATCGAGGGGTCAAAGGTCATTAATTAGTCATCAATCACTCTGCCGATTAAATTTTGACAGAAGGGTGTCCATATAGTTTTTTCAGTGGTGTCTTTAGCCTTTCAAAATGGCAAGAAGACTTTCTTCATATTGTCTTAAGCATGTATAACACAAACAGAAGCCAATAAAAATGTATGTAGTTTTTGTCATAGTAAGAAACTGAAAAGCATGGGAAGGAAATTTAAGAGTGGTGTGCTGCATAATGTGCCTTTACCTGAACTTTTACAATTAAACAGTTTTACCAAACATGAGCAGCTTTTAAAAAGTTCACTTGCAGCAAGGAATAATTGTACTAGAGTTTAAGGAGGCTAAATATCATTCATATACAGAGGTGAGTATGAATGAAGGAGTACCCAAAAATTGTACATCAGTATGAATAGCACTTCCTCATATTTTTACTCAAGTAGAAATACGTAAGAGTTAAAAAATGGTATTTGGTATAAATGTTACTCAAGTACTGATCATAACACAGAACCTAAGCAAGGTTACTTAAAATGGGTAGAAATTTTATTTAAGGAAGAGTAGTGATCCTTCATAAAAAATATTACTGACTTTTCACCTTAGGGGTGAAGAAAAGATCGAAGCGCAAGTTTATGTGGGACTGTCGCCAGTCTTATCTGATATGGTTATGTAAGCAGCAACAGTGTGCATGTAAGCAGATAAAAGAGATAGAGGAAAACACAGAATCCATAACAATTTAGTAAAGTTACTCACAATGGGAAGATTATCCAGATATTTTTCTCAAGAAAGAGCTGTGGCATTTCACAATATTATTATTGAAGTAGAATTAAAAAGTATGTATATATATAATTACTCCTTTTGAGAATGGCGTTCGTAGAGAAAGTGGAGCAATTGATCTTGATGAAGATCAATTGAAGATGATATTAGGAAAACTCAGATTAATAAGGAAGCATATGATATGTTATGGAGAAGAAGAACTGGTCATAATTTTATGAATGGCACTCTTTTTATGATGGAAAAACATCTTACTAGTTCATGTAATTAGTGTAATACAATTATTGAACATGTTTTTGTTAGTTGTAGGAAATATGTGAATCAAAGAAGATTATTGAATATGGATATAGATTTTAATAAGGAACTGAAATTTCAAAACGTGGTTGATCAATTAAATCGTAATGAAGGAAAAAGAGAGATTTTGCCTTTTTTAAAATACTTCTCTCAGGAGAATTTGAGGAAAGCTGATAAGTAATAAAATCCAAGAGATGGCAGTAGTGAGACGTTATATGAAAGCTGCCGTTGAAATCTAAAGAGGAAAACGAAGAAGAAGAATATGCGTCACACATTTCCGCGAATCTTGCGCATGCGTCGTCATCTCGAGCGGCAGAACATCATGGCTTCCTCCAGTACAGTTTTCGAGGTTGTAAGTCAAATGTTTGGTTTAATTTTATACTAAAACGCAACAATGTCGGACCCTGTTCAGTCGGAAGCCCTTCAGGACCGCCTGGACCGTCTACAGGAGCTGACAGAATTTACTGAGACGTGCCAGGAACAGTTAAAGGAACTATTTGAAACGCTGGGATGGTCGCAGGAGAACGACGAGGACTTCAGTCAGGTAGCTTCTGCTTTCTATTTAAAACCCTATAAAACATATTTGTTTCTTTAGAAATAAATGCCTAATTTACGTATTTGGTCTGGCGTGTTTTCTGTTATTTTCTCTTGAAGCGTTTTGTTGGGCTTTTTCTCTGTTAGAATAAATTATGCTGTTCATATGTCTATGCGTTCTCTCTTTTTGTAGTGTGAGATTCAGGTTTATTTCAGGTTTATTTTTGGTGCGAGCTTTTATGTGCTCGATAGGTAACTAATTGACATGAACTAGAGGCATGGTGTTTTTGTTTTGATTCTATTTTCTTCTGCTTGCTGTTCTTTTCCCAGGAACCAACGGAGCAATGTCCTTATGACTCCAACCACATAGTCCCAGTCAGAACCTTGGAAAAACACAAAGCTTCCTGCATGCTTCGGAGAATGGGTTACTCTGCTGAGGAACAGGTGATGGTCTAATTAAAGGAAAAATACCTAGGGAGACACTTTAGACCAGGGGTGGCAAACTCCAGGCTTCGAGGGCCGGTGTCCTGCAAATCTTAGATGTCTCCCTGGTCCAACACACTTGAATCCAACAGCTGAATCACCTCCCAAGTGCAGTCAAGTTCTCAAGAGTCCTGCTAATGATCTCATTATTTGAATCAGGTGTGTTGAAGTAGAGATACATCTAAAGGCTGCAGGAGGCCGGTTCTCGAGGCCTGGAGTTGGCCACCCCTGCTTTAGACCCTTTAAAATCAAAATATCTATTTTTGCCGCCATTCTGCAAATCTTACACGGCGTTCACTCTAAGAAATAAAAAAAAATCTTTTGCAAAAGGAGAGTGGATGCCTTTTCTTGCTTCTTATTTGTGAAACATGTATATTTAGAAAAATTTGTCTAAATAAATATTATTATGCAAATAGTCCATGGAAAAAATAAAAACAACTAAAAAACAACTTTTTTTATTATATCAACCTAAGAACTTTTAACTCAAAACAACCAGTCAGCATTTCTTCTTGTTCCAGTTTTAATGAGGAGGCATCCAATGTCTAACTTTTACATCCAAGACATACTTCCTTCACTAGATGTCACTTTTTTCTGTAGCTTGCAAACCATTTCTTTAACTATCAATATTGGGTCTTTTTTTGCTCTCCTTGCAACAGCTCTCAGATAACATCCGTATTGAAAGATTTATGCATGATGGTGGAAAGATGTTTTTTCTATGTCAGAGAAAATATATATATATTTATATGATGCATGTTTGAATCATGTTCCTCTTGTGTAAATGTTGTAATATTTCCTGTTACTGTTTTGCAGGAAGAGATGTGTGATCCCTCTGTTTGTTACGAAAACAGAAACATCAAAACTTTTTTAATGGGTGAATAATTTTTTACTATATTTTGTAATTTACTCGCTTTATTTTATTTTATTTTTTTTGTTTCTTTTGTTAATTTCATGTTACTGGGATTTCCTGAAGTTTAACTTATTTCTATAAGGGTGCTTTGAGAAATGAAAATAAAATTATTCTAATTTAATTAAATATTCAGGTTAACTTTAAACTGTAAACTACTCTTTAGCCGAGTTTCTTAGATTTTTTTAATTCGTTTTAATTTTCTTTTTGTAGACAGATCAACCCAGCACCAGGTCATCCTTCAGGCTAGATCTGCAGCTCCACTGATGAAGATGGAAGGAGTCTTCTGGCAAGGTACCGTCTCAACTTCAGAACTTTTATTCAAAACAACCAGTCAGCATTTCTTCTTTTTCTAATTTTAAAGAGGAGGCATCCAATGTCTAACTTTTACACCCAAGACATAATACTTCCACTAGATGTCACTTCTGATCTGTGTATTGTGTGTTCTGTTTGCAGCAACAGTGGTGAGTATTAGAGAAGAGATGGGCTCTAGAAAATGCTGCTGCTCTGGTTCAGGCTTGCCTGATAACGTGCAGTATCCTTTATTGTCATATCCTTTTTAAACCACAAGGTGGGGCTGTGGGACTTTTTAGTAGCAACTTTTCCCTTTACGTCTTGGGGAATGCACAGTCAGTCAGATCTGCAGAGAATGTTCAAATACAAATATTTTCAAATAGTGTATCCATAAAATTGTCTTTTTTTAAACATATCCTACTGAAAAAGATCAATTAATTATGATAATGTTGATCATAATGGAATACAATGTTTATAATAAAATGATCAAATGAATTAAGTGAACAGCTTTAGAATTTGTGGAGGTATAGCTACTATAATTTGTCATCTGTAAAAAAATAACTCGGTGACATAAAGTGTTGGTAAATAAGCTCAACACTGAGCTTAATGTTTTCTTCTGGAAAACAATTGAACTTAAATTATAAAAAATTTTCCCAGAAATTATTGTGATAATTGTTGTTTTGAGACCATTTTCCACTACTATGTGCATAATGGCATAATAGTGCAAGTTTACCATCTCAAAAACTACAAAACTTTAATTTTGTACCAAATACTCCACTCTGGAACTGGAAACCATTTTCCAAAAATAAGACAAAACAACCAAATATAAATATATATGTACATATTTTTATAAATAAAAAGGAAACAAAAACCACACAAACTGAAACCATAAATAAAATGGGTTATTATGCCTTCGTGAACAAAATTGCCCTACAAAAATGTTAACCATCATAATGCGCATTTTTAATTTATCGTTCAATTAACTGCTTATTGTGACAGACTTATTTAAAGCATCCTGCACACTTTGTTGACACATGCTTCAACATCCAGTGACGACATCCAGTGGTGTCATGAAATAAAACACCAATGGTATAGAAGATGTCATACGTAATCTAACACATGACTTTAACTGAACCAGTTGAGCTTATTTCATTTTAGCAGAACAAGCTCCAAATCCTTTGAGTGTGAGTGTTTGCAGGTTTACACTGATTGTGACAAACACTCATTTTGGCCTTAATTTAAAAAAATAAATACAATTCTTCAGGTTTCAGTATGTTTTTTATTTATATATTAATTCCTAATTGGTTATCTGATGCGTATTGTTGGCGTCAGGCAGTCAGTTGTGACTTTGAAATCACCTGGTAGGTGTGTGAGTCTTTTGTTGTAGTATAAAACCTCTGTGGTCCTTCATCAGGTCAGTTCTCTGGCCAGCCCGTCGATGTGCCACAGAACCACAAGCGGGCGGTGTGTGACCTCACTGTTGCAGACCGATTGGCTCTTTACGATCATGTGGTCGGCGTCCTCGGCCAGCAGAGTGAGACTGCGTCTTCCAACGAGGATCTCTACGTAGATTTGGTTTCTAAACTTAAAAAAGGTGACAATCACTCAACACTGGTAGTGTCTTCTATTCAATAAATGGAAAAAAATCTATTTTTCACTTCTCCTCCAGAAGACTTGGATAGCTGATTGTGTTTGTTTGGTTCAGATGAACAGCAGAATGAGCCAAAGAGTCACCTGGAGCTGATGGCAGAGATGAGAGACTACAAGAGACGACGTCAGTCCTACAGAGCCAAGAACGTCCACATCACTAAGAAATCCTACACTGAGGTAAATCCTTCCATCAAACTCTTCTACTGACTGAAATGTTCTCATATATTCCAGTTAAATGCAACTTAAATTCCTTATTTTTCTAATCAGCTCATCATAAAAGATTTAATTTGCTTCTTTATTCTATATGATATAACTTTTTTCTCACGTATCTGTCTGATTTTTTTTTTTGGTGTATTAACATTTTAGCAGCCAGTTAGACATTATTACAAGCCTATGCTTGTTTCAAACACTTTTTTGATTAATAACAGACTGCTAAAAATAAAATGTTCTATGCAAATTCTTGTATTTTAAGGACTGAAATAAAAAAAATATTGCAAAATAACAAAAGCTGATTTCTCACATGATTTAATTTAATTATGTGTTATCTGTCGTACTGAATTTCTTTGATTGTATCCTTGTATTCTGTTAATTTGCATAAAATATGATTTGAGATCCTGATCAAACTGAAATAACTGAGTGGATTCCTGCTGACAAATAGTATTTATTGGAGTCGCTTCAAACTCTATTAATTACGGTAAAGATAAATTGATTTTAAAATGTTAATTGTAATCATCTTCTGTCAAAGCTGATAGAAAAGTGCACAAAATATGGATGAAAAGACTAAAACTGTAAAAATAAAGAATGATGAGTTGAAAAAGCTAAAGTTAGATGTTTATCATTCTGCAGGTAATCAGAGAGGTGATCAGTGTCCATTCAGAGGAACTCGCCAGACAGTGGAAGGAGGAGGAGGATGAGAAGCACTCATCTAGATCTGCTCAATCTCCTCAAGGGTAAATAAAAGAAATGTTTCTTTCAGTAAATAAATAAATCACTGTTGCAAAGATATAATATGGTGTGTTTTCAGTCGCTGGCTGGATAGAAGACGGTCGAAATCCTCAGAGTCGCATCATTCGCACGGTAAGCGCCATCGCAGCAGAGAACGAAGTCGAGAACGAAGCCAAGACAAAGAGAGGAAGAAGAAGAAGAAAAGGAAGGAGAGGTAGGAAATGTCATATTGAGCCCTCAGTTTGGATGTTTATTTCTGAGATAAAAATCTCTCATGTGCTTATAAACATTTAGAAAAGAACATGTTTTGGGTACTTTGTGTTCATAAAAGAGAATTGTGTTTTTGATGCCTCAAATTTTGCGCTTGGCAGGGATTCCCGATCCCCTGATGGCCACCACCATGACAGGAAGAAGAAGAAGAAAAAGAAAGATGACAGGGAGAAGGACAAGTGAGAACGCTGAGTCTTTAGCATCAAAACTTCTTACAGCTGAAACCTGCTGCTGTCATCAGTTTATTTGCTAACTCTGATTTAAAAAAAAAAAAAGTGAATAAAGATTTGTGCAAACAACCTTTCATTCTGTTTTCTCATGTTTTCATATCAGATTTTTAGATTTATTAATATGTACACCACAGTCTTTCATAAATCCCTTTTCCAGAGTCATTCAACAAATATTTTTTCTATTTGTATGAAACAATAAATATAAAATGTGGGAGTAGAGTGTAATAATTGACACAGCTACATCATAAGGTCGCAATTACAAGGAATGATTCATGCTTTTGGAAAATGTTTGCACTGAGGCGCCCTCTATCTTGCAGCTTGGGTATTGCATTTTCACGAAGCAACGCGCTATTGTGAAGGACTGCAATATGGGTCAGCTAATTATTCAAATACCCTGAGTTCAAGCTCTCTGTGCCTGTCATTATATAATGACACGTGTTTAACATGTTTACAGCATAAAAAAGTTCAGTTAAAGACATAAAATGCAACAGATGCCAGACAAAAGTGTATTTTTCAACAAAACCTTGTTGAAATGGAAATATGACAATTTAATGAATAGATTTCTCATTTTCTGAGCTGTTTGCTGCAAACCCAAACCAGAAACACATCAATACTTTATTTTTTAATTGCAAGTCATGTCACTATGCAACATTTACCTTTATTTTTGCATGTTTTCCTACTATCAACCTGGGATGTTTCTGCATGGAGTTTGCATATTGTTCGTCTGAATGCGTGGATTCTTTCCAGGTACTCCAGCTTCCTCTCACAGTTCAGAAGCATGGCTATTAGATAAACTGGTTACTCTTAATTTTTTGTCCAGGTTGTACTGCACTTGTTGCTTTATTCCTGTTCCAGATTGGCACAACCCCCACCCTGTAATCCTGCAAGGATAAGCGTGCATAGAGGATGGATGGATTAGGAAAAGTCTCACGCTGTACTGTAAGTTGAACAAATAAAGCAAAAAGGAAATATCTTCTTTAAACTCAAGCCCACTGTTTGAAACTGTTTTTATTTGTAGAAAAAGGAAAAGCAATGTAACTAAGTAATTTTATTAGGAACAAGATTAAACTGAAGGAATTTGGTTTAGTTCAATGTTTCACAAGTAACTAAATTGTCATATTTTTATGTTTTGGTATTTAACCATCTTCAAACTTCCCTTTATTACCTTAATTAAAGCTCACAGAATTGTCTGTAGAAGACTTGCACTAAATATTTCACTTTGCTTTTTATTCAAAAGAAAAACCTAGACTAAGGCGAGGATGCTATCATCAGATCTGCTATGAATTATCTTCACAGTTAGTGTTTTAACCAAATTAATTCACTTCAGGTCTCAAAGTCTGACTATACAAACCCACAACAAATATAATGTCCAGGTGTTTTAGTTCTTCCAGTTCACTTCTAATCATGAAGAATCCAGTTGGGTTTAATTTTAAGTCAAATCTTTTCATTCCAGTGTGGCTCAATCGAAATTTCTGATTATTCATAATGAATTCAAATTCAGTTAATCTTAGATAATTCCTTATATATCTAATAAAGTCCATCTGATTTAATCCAGGGATGCAGCATGGTTCTTCTATGCTGAAGCTGCTTTCTGGATCTGGTATTTCTCATCCTGTTGGGAAGTCAGAGGTAGAAAACTGAGAAGATCCCGTCAGAACCTGGGAGCCTGACGGATCCTGGTGGCAGACGGGCCAGAGTCAAACCAGAGATAATGCTGTGAGGGTGAACAGCCGACTGAGTTTGTCCAAACATCCTGTTGGACATCTGGAGCGGTTTGAGGAGACATCATGGGAGCCTCCAGGGATAAGGTGAGAGGAAACAGTTCAGGATAACTTCAGGCTCTGCTTGCTCCACCTGCTATTGTATTATAAAGTCCATTTAGATTAAATAATCTGTATATAGTATGCATTTTTTTACAAACAAACTTTGCTTTATAATGGATGTGCAAAAATAAATGCATATTAATGAGATGATTAGAGAAAAAACTTAGCTTGATTCTTGCATCAATTAGCTGTTGTGTGAAGAACTTTTAAAGATGAGAGTAGAACGAGCAAATTTAACATTTTATTGGTTAAACTGAAAATATCTGCTAGGTAATTTTAAACAGAAGGAGAAAAAATGATTTGCAACGCCATTAGATCAAATGCTTCACTGGTTTCATGTAATCCTAGAAATAACCTCAAATCATTTTCAGAAGTTATCATTAGCCTCATTTCTTCAGAAGTTTAAAACATTTTAAATCCCCATACAAAGTGTCATTTATAATTTTGCTGAATTACCATTTTTAGCATATTGAGAGAACGTTAACATATTTACCAGTTTCTAAGAATAGTTTTTCTAACCTTAATTTGTCTGCTATTCTTGAAGTTTTTCTTTGTTTTCTGAAAGTCACTTTGCTTGGTTTGTCATCTTTATAAGTTCAGTAAGAAAGTATGCATTTTGCTACATTGGTCAGATTTTATTACTTGTTCATAATTAAAATAAAATGCATAAAATATACTGTATCTTCCATCGAAGATGTTTTGACTTGAGTGTCCCAGAGATCCCTCTGCTTGTTGGTTCACTCTGACCACTCTGTGCTTTATCTAACAGACTTTTAAATACTGCATTAAATGTTGTTTACAAAATGAATTATTGAATCTTGGTAGAAGGTATCCCTTGTTCTTGTGTATTGCAATAATACACAACTTGGAATTTAATTGAATACAATGATGTTTAGGTTAAAATAGCTTGTGTTTGTTATTTTTGTCCAACCTCACACTCCTTAAATTGTTTATTGACTTTGTGTTCAGGTCTATCAGCTGTCTATGTGGTTATAGTTTAGAGTTTTTCCTTGACTGATCTTCAGGCTGACAGTGTAGCTTCAGGAATGTCAGACGAGTCTGAGAAAAACTCAAACAGTGATCATCCTGACAAAGAAACCTCAGTCTGTTGAGTTCTCACCCTAACGCAGCCTGAGTCACATCTACAGGCTAAAACCACCATGGTTTCAGTAAAAGATCCTGATAAACTGGACCAGTACGCCGTTCTGCCTCTTTAAGCCTTATTGTAGCCCTGCAGCAGTTCAAATTTGTTGTCTTTTTCATAAAAAGTAAGCTGTAAACTGGTCAGAGTGGAGATATTTCACAGAGGACCCATACATGAGGTTAATATTTGTAGCTGTACATTCACATCAGTGAAATAAACTACCGGTAATTAAAAGAGCTAAAAAATGCGAATATTTCAATATTTTTCACTTGAGTGGATTAAAAGACCTTCTGTCCGTCCACCTCCACATCAATTTGAAGATTTTCAGTAACCACATGACTCTAAATCTGCATAGATTTTCTTTAATTTAGCTAATCTCACTCAGATTGCTATACAAAGATTAAAAGTCCTTATTTCAGCTGAAAGGTCCCAAGCAGGTGTGGTCTGTAGATATTAAATAATTTGTATTTTCATCAGGTTTCCCTCCTCTCAGGGCTTCTGCTGCTGGTTCTGTGTGTCACCTCGTCTCTCTGCCAGGATGAATATTCTGGATACCACTCAGGTCAGAGCTGCTCCATGTTCAGGTTAAAATAATCTTTCTGCTCTCACTGTTTGTACCTGACTACTGTCTGATAGGATAACAACCAGTTGTTAATACCAAGTTAACTTGATCCACATCCAAAACAAAAATTCAATTCAATTCTTGAGAAAATTCAAGATCATTTTTGAATGAGTGAAAATTAAATAAAGCACAAAATAATCTTCAGATTTCACTTTTTTAAAATTATTTTTTTGTTATAAATTAAACCAGTCAGAGTTTTCGGATAACCAATACTTTAGCACTGAGGCTATAACTTTAATATTGTGCTGGGTTAGGTTGTGAACTGAAAAAAACTGTTATTTTAATAATTTTTGTCAAATTCCTGATGCACTACTGCATCATTTCACCTGGTGACTTGAATCTGACGTCCCTTATTGCAGGTGAGAAGCACACCTATGAGTCGTCTGCAGTCGACCACTATAACAGCAAAGGCTCTCGTCGACCCGGTAGGACTCCACCAACTGTTAAGATTAGTCTTTATTCACCAGCAGCAGCTGTAGCGTGCAAAATCATCTTTGAAGTTTTGTGATTAACTGTTTTTTCTAGAGCATCAACCTGAGCCCACTCCGTACTATGACGAGGAGCATCAACTAGTGGAGGAGGATTATGACCCACCCAGGGTTACCATGGTCACAGAGGACATCTTTCCTTTTGCCATGACCACAGAGTCCCACTACGCCAAGGAGGACACTGAGACCATGCAGGTAAGACAGGAACATCCTGACAACAGGGTTTAATTTGTTCGATATTTGTGTTATGTTTTCATAAACTTATATAAGTCTTGGTGACCATGCTACAAATCAATTAAAAAAGAGAAAGACTTGCAGTATTATAACATTAAGTTTTGTAACATTGCATTGAGATATATGCAAAAATTTTTGCAATGCTAAATAATAACGGAGCCTCAGCACAACTGTTTACTTACAGGAATATTGTACAGTATTTTTTTATTCTTCATTCCGATTCATATATATTATTTTATTCTGTCTTTGTGCGAATCTTTTTTCTGTTACTGCCCGTCACTTTGCTGCTGTGGCACAGAAATTTCCCCAATATTGGACACTAAAAGATATTTCTATTTCTTCTATTCTGGGTGTAGATACCTCGGCACTGTCTATAATTTGTCACTAGTAGGCGCCAAAGTAATATGACACATTGTAATAAAGATTTTTTTTCTCTTCTTTTGTACAAAACTAAGTGCAAATTCTGATCTTTTCAGTCACCTGAGGTAATTTTGTTTTTTAACGTAAAAAAACTGCAACAGGGCATTGTTATTACTACTGTGGTTTTGAAAAATAAATGTTAACATAAATACATCAATAAACATAAATGTCAGGTAGTATTGCACTTATACATCTAAACAAATTACAACATTTTAACTCAGCTCCAGATTTTTTTATTTCTTTTTTAAGTAAAATAAATCAGGAAGTCTTCTATGGTTTTCATGACAGTTTGCTGATATTTTAATGGTTTTATTTCCAGGTGCCTTTTAAATACCCAGCTGAACTGGACACAGACTCCTCAGAGGAGGAATCGGGAGGCGATGCGGCTCTCGGACACGAGGGACCGACTGAGTGTGACTGTGAACCTGGAGAGCTTGGTTTTGGAGGTTTTGCAGGACCGAAGGTATTAAATTATTACGTCATGTCACTTTAATTTCTTTATTGTAAACTGCAGCCTGTTTATAGTAACAGACAAACCAAAGAGTTAGTCTTCTGCAAGAAGTAAATGTGTCTCTGATTTTCAATTATGGATGATTTTAGGTCACCAATAAATTTTTAAATAGGAAAACATTTCATGATAATCCCTATTTTTTGTCATTGGTTCTTGAAGGAAACTATTTGGTAAATAAAACATTTTGAGATTTCTGTAACTGAAGGAGCAGCTTTGGGATCTCATTACTTTTTAAATATTGTTTGAAGCTTTTTTGTCTTTATTTATTCCCAAATAATAAATTTATCTGGATTTGATTGTACAAGTGTTTAGTTTATATGTCATGTTTTTGTCTATTTGGCAGGGGTCCAGAGGTCTACAAGGTCAAACTGGCCTGCCTGGAATCCAAGGTAGAGAGGTGAGTCTAAAATCCATCCTGTAACTTGTTTCCTAAAGACAGAGGAAGCAGAAATGAGGGTGGATTCAATGTATGCTATTCATTTTAGGGATATAAAGGAGCTAAAGGAGTTCGGGGAAGAGGAGGAGACACTGGACCTGTTGTAAGTAAATTATACAACAGCAGAGACAATGAATTGTGGCTCATCAATAATGAGTTTAACCCATAATCCCACTGTTTGCATAATAAGCATGAACTGAAAGTAAAAGAAGACCTTAAACCTTCAGGTGAAAATGAAACCAGAAGTAATCTGCACAAATAAATATGTCAAGGACAGTTTGTGTCAAAAAAATAAAAAAGAGAAACTAAAACTGAATCAAATGCAAGAAAATGAGTTGCTAGCTTTAAAATAATTTCTTTGAATATGGAAAAAGTAAAACAAAAAAGTTTCAAAACAAAATAAAATAAGTGTATCTCTATGCAGAAGAAATTTAAAAGACTGAACAAAATGATATTATGTTTAGATCTGACTGTTCTTCGCAGGGTGATGCTGGACCTGAAGGAGAAGAAGGAGCTTCTGGTTTCTCTGGCGGGATGGTCAGTTTTTTGGTGGAAACCATGGCGATGGCTTAGCACAGTTTGAATCTGACGATATCATATGTAAACTTTACCTTTAAACTTATTTTAATTGGGTTATTTCACAAGACTTTATTTAAGCTGAAAATGTTTGATAAGGAAGAGAAAACAAACTGATTGATTTTTCGTTGGTTTTTTTGGGGGGGTTTTTTCAGGGAGACCCTGGACTTCAGGGTGACCCAGGTGAGCATGGAGAGCTCGGTCTGAAGGTAAACACACATTTACCTCCCACTCACAATGTCTTAAAAGAAAAGCCTGATTATTTTCTAGCTATGACCTTACCCATTAAGGACAAGCGTGGTAAATATTTGTCATTATTTAAAAATAGTTCAAAGATCGTGCGGAATGACTAGCTGATAGTTTACCAGCTAAACATTTTGTCTCTAATGTGTTCAAAACTAAAAAAAATAAAGTCCTATGTAAAATAAGTGGCAGAGAAGAACCATCTATTATGAAGTCTATTGAGGACAGCAAAAGACAATAATCATGTTAACTAATAGAAACAGTGAGAATACAGAACCTTGTGGTACTCCATCATAAACTGTGGTGAATCATGGAGATTTTATGTTTAATTGATTAAATTTATTTATATTTCTGTCATTATAATACTTTAGTAAAGTCTTGTTTTTGTTCAGGGTGATGTCGGTATGGAGGGCCCGCGAGGAGGAGGAGGAGCTGCTGGTGAGACTGTAAGGAACTAAATCTGCTGCCTAACTGGGGAAAGTTTTAAATGGAAATCATCCTTTCTTGACCTCAAGAAGAAATAATCCAGCCGCCTTTATTTCTTTGAAATTTGTTTTCACAGAAGCATTTAGTCTGTTGGCTAAAAACTGAGGATATTGTTTTTTGTATATTTTTTAAGTTTCTTAAGTATCATCATCACATACCAAAACATAAAGCCAAAATTGTGTTGTATTGATAACAGATGCATTTTGTGCCGTAGTGTGATTATTTGATGAAACAAAGTTGTTTCCGTAGTAATTGGGACAATTCTGGCTTTTCGGTGGTTATACATATTTAGGTTGATGCAGGTAAAAGCAGTTAAAACATCCTGCTTTCTCATGAGGTAAACCAGGTGCTCTGTGGCAGGTGACAGACACCGAAACGTATTTGGAAACCACCCAGAACCTGCTTCACCACCAACAGCCATAGCTGCTGCTCTGTTGACACTAAACAAAGCACTAGAAGAGATGCTGCTGGTGAATTGGGGGGTTTTACTGGCCAGCAGCTGATGCCACTGTTAATTAGTGGGACCATGTCACGTTAGAGTCTTACAAGTTGAAGCTTTGTTGCAGTAGAAAGCCTTTTGGGATTAAATTTTACTTTCACTTTCAGCTCCATGTGATCTCATTTTATTTTGCCTTCACTTTCTATATATTATAAGTCATATTCAAGCACTTTGTTTTGTACTGAAAGTCTCATGATACAACCAGCTGCACTACATTTTGAATACATTTCTTATATATTTGAATTCACATTTACAATCTTTTTCCTTTAATTTCTTTTCGTTGTTACTTAAAACGTTTCAAATTAGCCGAGTTTGTGATTTACAACCAATGAATTGTTATTACTTACCTTGTTAACATTTAATTTAATCACTGGTTTATCTCAGGGGCCTCGCGGTGACCCAGGGCCTCCAGGGTCAAGAGGAGGTAAAGGTTTCAAGGTACCAGAGTTTTGGATCTGTAATGGTTCTATTTGCAGCGTAGCTATATATTTGCAAACATATTAAAAAGATACGAATGCATTTATTACATGTAATACTCATGTAAAATAGAAAATTCCTGCACAGAAGTGCTTGAAAATGTTTAGAAATGATCTGAATTCACATATCTGGAAGATGTTTAATCCATATAAATTTTCTGTTAATACTTTTTTAGAACAATGAATGCTTTTGGTTTTTGTTATTTGAATAGTTTGTTTTGTCATTGGTGTGTTTTTTGTTCAGGGTTCTCGTGGTGACCTGGGTAAGCAGGGTCCTCAGGGAAAAGATGGAAACAAGGTAAAATAATAAAACTCTAACATCTGCACTAGAGACAGTATTGGTTTTTCTCAAGAATTCAAATAAAGGCTGTAAAAACATATTTAATAGCTGAGCTTATTTCTACTCTAAAATGATCAATTTGTGATATTTATTGATCTAAATATAGATAGCTAATAAGCAGGAGTCATCTAAATCAAATATTTAATCTTGTCTCTCAGGGTCAAACAGGAGCGCCCGGGTTTCCAGGTGATGTTGGGGAGAGAGGCAACGCTGTAAGATAAAACCCTCTTTTTACAGTTAGAGACATGGAAAACACGTCTCTCATCATTACACACTGAGCATTTATGTAATATTGTACCTTTTCAGTCAAACTGTGTGTGAAAATTTCCCTTTAATTTGTCTCCAACTATCAGTGAAAGAATGTTTTTTCCTTTTTTTGTTTATGTCGAACTTCCCAAATAAAGTTGAGCATCACTAGAGAGAATAAAAATTTCTTCTTTTTTCTCCCATCTGTGAATCACTTTTTAATAATTGATGTCTTTCTCCTTCAGGGTCATTCAGGACAAACAGGACCTTTTGGGCCAAATGGACCAAAGGTACAGAACCACAGCGAACATAGTTCCTGTATTTTCATTTTACTTTTCACTGAGGGTCAAAGTACGTGTAACATTTAGGGAGTTTATCTGGGTGTGTACACATGGTATTTTGTAAAACTGCTGCTGACATCTTTGGAGATTTTCACTTTCATAATACAGACCATAGTATCAATAACTTCAGGGAGGAAATAGAAAGGTTGGTGGTAGTGTGTCAGACCAAACAACGGTTGAAAGAGTCTATTTAAAGTCTAAAGGATTCGCAACAAAATATTTTATTTCAGTTTTAATTCTATGCTTAAGCAGGAGATGGAATAAGTTGATGTATATGTTAATATTTTTAATCAGGTTGTCAGGTGATGATCACTAATCAATTATTTTAATATAACAGACCCAGGTACAGTATTTCTGAAGTTTTGAAATAAATAGAAACTGTTTGAAAATCAAATATGTTGGTCATCTATCCACAAGATAGATTAGGTTTCTTGATCCTAGTGTACCAGAAGAACTGCTTGGCACAAACGACACCATGTTGCATTTATTTTTGAGCTGTTTTCACCTGGTTATGCTTTCACAGTGATGCAATATCAGAGAAGAAATTATGCTTTGTTTTGAATTATAATTTAAGGTAATGTAAACACAATTACACACATTTTAACACTTCATATCTTAATATAACACATGGGCAACTTGAGTAGTCAGGTGACAGAGAACAACTTCGAATCATTTGATGATTGTTGCAAAGGAGAAAGTCCTACTTTTTATCTAATCTCTTCTCCTGTGTCAACAACTGACACAGAAAGAGAAAATGAGTTTTCTGTTGCTTTATCTGATGACTGAAAGATACTGCATCTTAGTCAGAGTATAATTCCCCTTTGAAGGTTGCAGACTGAACATTTTTATCATGTGGATTACTTTAAAGTTCAGAAATTATTATCTTGTTACAATGAAATGACAAACAGGACTGCCCCAGAAACTTCCAGTTTAAGTTGTGAAAATGCCCCAAAACCTCTTGGCCCTTATATGTCAGAATGAACAGGAGGATCTTCACTAGTGATGTATGTATGATAGTAAGTAAAGATAACGATGTCGGAGTGAAAGTGACTTCATGCCAGACATAACAAGTACATTGTGTTATGTGTAATGCCGTCTGAAGTTTCCTCCGTTAGTTTCTGGAGTTCCCCTAGCTGCCCTCTGCTGACAGAGCTCTGTATGATTCTAGGTACGGTCATCACTCATTAACGCAGGGCCTTAATCTCTTATCACAAGTAAGGACTGTGTAATGTTTCCCTAGATATAAAAAGTATTTGTCTCTAACAGGTAAGCCAGCAGACCCATATGGAGTTTTTCATGAACTTTGTGAAGGGATTACTGTGGGTTTTCCCGGATGTTATGCTTCATTTAGAGAGGAAAAAAAAACTGAAACTAAAACCAAATTTCAGAGATTATAAGATCAGGACTGTTGTGTTTAACTATATATAAATAAAGCAAAAATGAAACAAAAATATATGGGAAGTGAGGTCTGGTTATATTTATTTTTTGTTTGTGTTAACCCGTTTAACCGGTGTTCTTTCAACACTTTCACTTTGTTACAGATTTACTCTGTAACTTATATGTGTAAGGATTAGGTATAATTACTATTGATCAAAACCACATTCTGAAGTTTGTCATTTATTTATTTAATTTACTATATTCATTTTATTTGAATAAATATTTAGTTTCAACTTGATGGGTAACCAGCCACACTGCATAGCAAGCACAAAATCAATATAAAGTCTGATCAATTCATCCTCTGATATTTATCCTTATCTATCTACCTCTGTGATCTTCAACTTGACCATGAAACTTTTAGATGCTTCCTTGTTCTATCACACCTTAATCAAACAGCTTATTACTAGGCCCTGTACGGTTAATTAGTCACTCTAAATGTTAAATAAATGATCATTTTAATGACATTTCATTTATCAATGGATCTTCACGGCTGATTGCAGTTGCTGAAATAAATATTGATTTTAATTCTGACAGTAGTCATGCTATCATCAAAATGTGTTTAGTAACATTTAAAAAGAAGACGTAGCATCGTAAGCTTTAGCACATTCTGTCATATTGAGGTTAGGAAAGGATCAAAGTAAGAAGCAGAACACAAAAGAATGAGCTGATAAGAGACAAATTACCACAATAAAGAACACCGGGGAATGAACTGATGAGGAAAAACCTAAATGGCATTGACAATAATAAAAAAGCTCAGAAACAATCATAAAACAATGAAAACCAAAGACACAGACTACAGTGGATCACGACACATTAAGCTTTTCTCTAAAACCTTGTCCTAACTTATTCTAACACATAGAGACTCACTCATTTCTGTTAAGACCCATTCTATGCTGTTCATTTGTAGTTGGCCTTGATCTTAATTACATCACTAGTGGTTTAGATTTTGTCTTTCATGTTAGGATTTTTATTTATTTATTTATTTTTTTACAAAAGCTTGTGTATCATGTCTAATCTCTACTTTATTCTTCTTTATTGTCCTCCTTTCCCGTTTGGTACTCAGGGCTCTAAAGGGTTGGGTGGCTTTCCAGGAAGCAATGGTGATCCTGGGGAGGATGTAAGTAGGTTAAGGCCACAAAGTCAAAAAAAGGTCTCATCATCTGTTGTTACTGTAAAGATTATTTCTTCTTCTCACTTGGCCTACTTAGGGTCCAATAGGAGTCCCAGGTGTGATAGGAGAACCGGGGCTATTTGGTGTCAAGGTAACTGAAAATATGTCTGTTGCCTATCAAATAATTCTGACAATTTAGATAATTTATTTATGATAATTGATCATTTATTTATGATAATTGATCATTTTGTCTCAGCTGTGGTGCAAAACACTTCTTGATTTAAAATTACTGAGCTGGGAAAACCTCCATGTGTTTTTCTTTATGTCATCCTCTTTCTGTGGAAGAGGATGACAGTAAATCTGAAAGCTTTGTTTTCTTAGTCACCGCCCGCAGTTGTTCTCTGGAGAAATTTTTTTGTGTTGCAACCCAGATAGTGTTACATTCCACCGCTACTGAAGTGGATTTTATTTTCCCTGTCACACAAGTCTATACTAATCTGCTTGGCATCCTGTCATAACTGAGTAATTTCTGGAAGGAAGGAAGCAATAAATCCCACATTACTGTATATCTAAATTAGTTGTTATAAACCTGCCCAGATTATGTTTAAATCTGTTCACTGCTTCCCTTCCTGTGCAGGGCAGTAAAGGGGATCGTGGTGTTCGAGGACCCCGGGGCAGACTGGGCAGAGTGGTGAGTTTCTGGCACTTTGAACAGGAACCAAACTCTGAGTGGGAGACATCAACATGCACAATTCATGAGAAACTCCCAGAGAGAAACAATGAACACTTGTAATGATTTCCTCGTTTTTTTTTCTGGATAATTGCTGAGTCTGTTTTTTTTTTCCCCACTAATGAAGCACATGCAATGTCCTCTATTTTATTGACTCTCCAATGGAGCATATATCCAGCCAAATACAGAGGAAGTTTTGTTTCCCACCTGCAGTCAATATCCTGCACACATGACATTACCCCAAACATTTATCTCCCAGACCTTAGATGCCCTAAACCAGGGGTGGGCAATCCTGGTCCTCGAGGGCCGGTGTCCTGCAATTCTTAGACGTCTCCCTGGTCCAACACGGCTGAATCCAACAGCTGAATCTCCTCCTAAGTGCAGTCAAGTTCTCCATGAACTCGTGATTTGACTCAGGTGTGCTGAAGTAGAGACACATCTAAAAGTTGCAGGAGACCGGCCCTCCAGGCCTGGAGTTGCCCACCCCTGCCCTAAACCCTCAGCTTCCTATGGGCGTTTGTTGCTTTCTTTATTTAAATTACTTCAGATTATTTTTTGTTGCTTCTTCAATCAGAAAAATAAATAAAACCAAGAGTTAAAGTATAACCACTATAAATATAGAAGCATAAATCAATTAGCCGGGGTCTGAAATGGGCCAGCTTCCTCCTGATCATTTTTTGTTGTTCATTAGTGGATTAAATACTAAGAAATGTTTTTTTTTTTTCTTTTACTTATGAATTTATTTTTTTGCTTTTCAATGCAATCATGAAAACTAAGAACTCCCACAATTTTTTGTTTGTGCGCACATGAACAGCATCCACTTTTCATTATTTTGTATGATGAAAAGGCTGTATGACTAATTCTATAAATTCCTTCATTTTTTTTTGTTTGATTCAAAATCGCTATCTCCATCAATAACATTTTCACTCCTTCAGGTGGTACAGTTCTTAAAATAATAGTAATAAAATGTGTCAGAATTGTAATTGGCAGGCCATATCGCAAAGAAAACCATAAATTGGTATCAGCCTAGAAGAAGCGGTTTTAATTTAAACCCTCCATTGATAACAATGATTAAATTATGGCTTAAAATGCATTGTGTTTCTGCAACTTATAAACGTATGTAATTAAATATTAGTAGGATTGTATGTATATATTTGAGCCATTATGCATAATTTTGATTCTGCTCTAAAAGTTGGGTTCTTATGAAATAACAGAGAAGTTATGTCTTTTGCTCTGTTCACTTTTCACCTTTTCCCTTCGTTTTTCCATGAATAACATAGTTGAACTTCAGCATCAGCATTCTTAGGGAAGTCTTGGCATCTGCTTTTAGCCTTAGGAAGTGAAAACAGACTCCTTTCATTTGAAAAGAAAAAAAAAACCTGAAACCTTTAGCCAAACTTATTGGGTGATTTTTTTAAATTAGATGCATGTGTTAAATAATTTGAAAACACATTTATTTCATCCAGCTGATAGCAGTAAAACCAAGAATAACTTGTAGAAACTGCTAAACATTACAGCAAATCTCCTTTCTCCACTGAACTCCTGTCTGGGAATTTTTAGTTCCCAGACAGTACAATACTTTATTGTATTGTAAGCTTGTACATTAAAGTAAAAATAAACTAAACACATGAAGACATGCAAAACTTACCTAATAAAGCTAAAATAGTCTGTATCATATATTGCTGTATGTTATCTTGATCTAAAATCTGTCTTTTCTTGGTGTAATCATCCCAACTATTTTTAGTGCAAACGGATTTAAAGTAATCAATAGGATTGAAAAAGATTTTTTACTGGGGTTTGTATAACCCCAGTAAAAACAGAAATGTTTAATAGGGAAGTTCTTATAGATATAAATTAATAAAATGTTTTGGACATTTTCAAAGCGTAGTGGTCAGCCGTTGTTTTTGGTGTGAATCTCATCATAACCAGTGATCTTATCTGAAACCAGAAAGGGAATTCCCCTTAGAGAGTAAAACAACAAACACTGTTTGGTCAGTATGTTTGCTTCCCATAAAGAGGGCTATGATTTTCAACTTCGCTTAAGCTTTTAGTTGATTTGAATAAGTGACTCACTATTTTATATATTGACATATTTTTGCAAAGACTTCTGCATTTTCAAACGCCTGCCAAATGTCAGACCACTGTAAATAATTCCCCAAGAGGCTTCTGCTTTCTTCTGAACTGGCAGCAGTGCTGCAAATAATTCTGCATTTTTTTCCAGTTAATGTGAACCGAGACACTGTGTTATAGATCCTGATGAAGTAGAAGTATGAAGCGTCTTTTTGTTTTAGTTTTTCATGCCTGCAGGCTGAAATATTTGCCCATATTTCTCAACAAATTAGCTCAAGCTAAGTCAGATTGAGCAAATTTGTTGGAGAACGTCTGTCAGCATCTGTGACCATTAATCTTAACAGTACAACCACAGAGTCTGAAATGAGCCTGTCTGGACTTTGACTGGGCCATTACACAAAATACATTGAAGTTTGTGGTTTTTATGTGACAAAATGTGCAGCAATTAATGGAATATGAATTATTTTACAAGATTTTGTATTTATTTTACTGTTGTCAATGAGTTTATTAATAATTAATAAAATCAGGCCGGTATTATATTTGACATACTATATAATATAATTTATTTTATGTTTCTTTCAAACTGTTGTCAAACAGATTTCAAAGGTCTGTAGATGGGGATGAATGATTTCTTAAGCTCTTAAAACTAATGTTGAATAAAGAATCAACTTTATTACATTTGTTTTTCCCACAGGGAGCTCAAGGAGAACCTGGAGATGCTGGAATACCAGGAAAACATGGACCCAAAGGTCTGCAGGGTCCAACAGTACGTACACTCCACCCCGACTGGTAACAATACAAACAAGAACTAATCAAGTTCAAGTCTAAAATTATTTCTCATTAAGTCATTAATTACCAAGTTTTTACTGTAATAGGAAGGAACGATTAGTTGAAGAAATGTCAAGAACTAATTTTAAAAAATGAAAAACAAAAACAGTATTTTAAGATATATTGTAATTTTTCTCTTTCAGTTTTATACCAAGGAAAACAAATCCTCTTGAACTCTGAAGGCCCTCAAATGTTTTATGACAGGATGTTTTATTTACTAACTTTATATACAAACACTTTTTACTTATTAAAGCGTAAAACCTTTCAATATGTCCATCTTTTAACTCATTTTTCTCCTCCAGGGAGCCAAAGGGGAGACTGGACCTGATGGAGAGAAGGTGAAGTTTATAAAAACCTAATGAAAAAATGCTATTTTTGACATGAAGCTAGATCACTGAAATGTTTTAAGAGATGAAAGTGGATTTATCTGTAGGCTGTGATCTTTGTGAGATACAGTGATTGTAAAGAATCACACATAACAACCAGAGAAAAAAATCCTGGCAGTTGTGTATTTTGATTAGTTATCATGAAAAATAATTGTAAAAACTTTGAAATCTGTTGTGTTATTCAGTTTAATTGTATGCTTTTTGGTCTAAAAACTTTGGATTATACTATACTTCCATTTATTATGGTTCTGACCCCCAATCAAATCAAACTCTGAAGGGCCCATTACATCTAAAAGAGTTTCATAACCACAGATACTTTATTAGACTTTAAAAGATTGTAGACACGTGCTTTAAATCATCTATTTAACAGTGTTGTCGGTACAAATGTATCCAAAACAATTTGGTATGAAAAGATCAAAACAGGAAAAGTACAAAATGATAAATGAGCTAAATGACCAACTCTGGCTCCAGCTAATATTCTAATCTTTGTGATGCAAGATACACAAAATACTTTAACATTTGAGAAACCAGGGATTGATCCGGTCACCTTATGACTGAAGGATGATCAGCTAGTCTCCTGAGCAACAGCAAGTACTGTAAGTGGTATCAAAAGTCATGTTTTCAACCCTCAAGTGGCTAAAAAAAATGTCACTTGGCCTCGAAGGGAATTTCCCGTCTGTGTTGACATTTATTTTTTGCGTCTTGTGCTTCCTGTTTTTCAAGTTTTTTTAAACTGTAATCTGGTTGTAATGAGGTCAGGTGTTGTTTTCATGACTAATCTCAACTCCCTCGTTTTTCACACCTTTGTTTGTTTACATATCACAGGGTGCAGGAGGCCGGAAAGGCCTGCAGGGGGAAAAAGGCCAAAAGGTAATTTTCATGTCTCATAATCATGTGACAAATCTGCTGTTTTTTATTTCACTTCTCCTTTCCACTACTGCTCTTTTTAACGTATAGTGTATCTCTTCCTTTTTCTTTTCTCCTCTCAGGGAGGAAAAGGTGTCCATGGAGACAGAGGACAGGTGATTTGGGGATTTCCAATGCAGAAATGCACACGTCTCTCAGAAAGTGTCTGAAATAGGAGAGTTATTTGTGTGATTAAATCATAAACTTTCAAATTTCGTTTAAACAAAACTTTGTTTAAGGTACAAGTAAAAAAAAAAAAAAATCAACTCTCATTAAGTTTTAGCTAAAAGAAGACTTACTGTATCTTGACGCACATTTTTCACTTTAATTGTAGTCAGCAAACTGCCAGATTAACAAGTTTAATCAAACTCAGTCACCTCAAGGCACTTTTGTCCATTTAGTCATCCATTCCAATTCCTCCTAGTTACCAAAAAATAGTTCAATTAATTAAAAAGTTTTGTAAGGAAACCCAGAAGATATTATTGAGTCATTGTCTTGCAGCATTCACTCCTCCTGGACGTAGCGACAACCCTCATATGTACTACATGTAGCAGCAGTGGAGAGGAAAACTCCTCTTTCACAGGAAGAAACCCCCAGCAGAACCAGAACCTAGCTCAGTATAAGCTGGCATCTGCCTCAGCAGACTGGGAGTTTAAGACAGAGCAGATACACAAAAAGAAACAGATGAGCTGATGGAAGATTATTTTCTATGTTCATGAAAGTAAAAAGTTAATGCCAAAAGACAGTGAATGATTAGTTTATGGCACCATTATCTATTATTTTGTAGCGAAGCCAAACAGAACACCAGACCAGAAGTAGCTTCTATGGAGAAAAAAATTACTGAGAGAAAACAAGAAGTTAAGTTGAAATAACAAATAATGCAAATTAAAAAGTAGACGAAGCAGAAAGAGAGAAAAAGTGGTCAGTTTGTCCTCCAGCAACTTAAGCCTATGGCAGCATAACTACAGAAACAGCTCAGAAAAACCATAAGCTACGTTAACTTTAAGCTTTATCAAAAAGGAAAGTTTAAAGCCTTGTTTTAAAAGTAGAGAGGATGATCTGTTTGGATCATCTGAAACAAACAATAGAGCTGATTATTAAAGGCTTTATGTGTGAGAAGGAGAATGTAAAATTCTACTCTGTATTTTCTGTAGTTCAGGTCATCCTGATAAATGAAGTATTAACAGACTCACTATGGATGTTAAATTAACTCTTCCTTTTCTTTCTAATCAATTTTTGTCTCAAAGCGAGGACCAGTAGGCACAGGAGGCCGTAACGGTGTCCCAGGTCCTGTTGGACCACCCGGCGTCCCTGGCTCCAGAGGAGACCGCGGTCCAATCGGTGACCCCGGTGGCAACGGTCGTACGGGACCAAAAGGACCTCCTGGTCCAGCTGTGAGTAAAAGATGCATAAAGCAGAATCTGTATCAAAACAACATTTTACTGAAGCTGTTCAGATAATTACATCTATTATCCCACTTTAATAGCAAAAGAAAAAATAAACAAAAACATAACTGATTGGTTCATGACGAGATATTGACAAAATATTATTTTGCTGAGGTTTTAGTTTAGTAGTTTAGTTTTCATGTACAAAACGGAATAAAAAAGTCAAAATCTCTATTTAAAATTCTTATTCTGGACAGTTTTCATAAAACTAGATTTTAAGTCATGTTGTTGACGTTCTGCATCAGAACATAACCTGATTGGGTTTTTGGTCCTGAAGGGTCCTGGTCTGACCGATGAACAAGTCCTGCAGCTCTGCAGAGGTGTGGTCACGGCCCAGTTAGCCCAGTACGCCGCCTCAATCCGAGCCAAGTGCACCCAGGGCTGCCCCATCAACAACCGGACTCTGATTGGGCCTCCAGGGGCCCGAGGACCAGCGGGGCCACCTGGCAGAGCTGTGAGTGCTTCTTCAGGTTCTCGTCTCTGATATACTGCCAGTTTGTTTGGTTCTAGATCTGCAGAGCAAGATGATCTGAGTGCTTCTAAAAAATATATTTTAAAAAAAGGCTTCTGTTAATTTTTTGCACTAACCTGCAAGTAAACACATAAAACATCTTAATGAGGTGTATATTGATTAGGCTGTGTTGCAAAATAATCCCATAATTCCCTGAACTTTATGAAAAGACCTTGAATTTCTCCTCAGTTGTGTATTTTTTGCCAGTTTATGAGAACTGACTCTAGTCAGTTTTCCAACTTTGTGGAGGAATTTATCCAACATTTCTTCTTTTAATAACCAGGGCAAAGCAGGGAAAGCTGGAGAGAAGGGAGCCAGAGGTGTTCAAGGACAGAGAGGACTGGAGGGACAAGAAGGAGCTGAGGGACAAAGAGGTAAATATTCTTCTTACTGCAGTTCAGGCCTTTTCTATTCTATAATGATCAATGCAGAATAAACAACCATTATTCTGATATACAGTGTAAAGTGGTTGAAGTCCCAGCTTCAACCACTTTACACTAAGTGAAAATAGCACTTCATTTTGCTTCCTTACAAGCAAAAAAGCAGATTTTTTTCTGGTAATTTTATTTTAATGAAAAGGGAGAAAAGAATCAACAAAAACATCCATAAATAACCATATTTGCATGTCATTTTGCAGTCAAATACGTTTTTCCCCACATCATGAATCTACTTCCAGTAATCATGTGAAGCAGCTTCAATGTCTTGGAAATCTGCTAATAAACTCATATGAAAATGAAATCAAGGCTACAGCTATTTCTACACCAACATACATTTGATATTTTATTTTATTTGAACAATTTCCTCATTTCATTTCTTTAATATTCTATAATTTGTTTCCTATTTTGTCAAGAAATTAAACCTTAGAAATTTTTCTCAAACGCCTTCTGGAACATTAAGATGTTTTTTATTTTTTGTTAAATATGAAATGGTTCTTTCTGTTTATTTGGGTTGGATCTCTCCCATGGAGGCCGTTCTGGGCTAGTTCTTATTGATGAACTCTGAACTCTGACCCTAACTAAAGCCAGTGCAGAGCTTTATTAGTTGTGCTGGATTCCTTTATGACATCTTAAATGAGTCAATCAGATTAATTAAAACAATTCTGCAAAGAAAAGTGGGTAAAAATTCCTCCACATGAGTTAAGTTTATCACAGAGGGCTGAGCTGATTTGAGTAGTTTATTAAATAAATTGAACTTCTTGAAAACTGCATGTTGTGTTAACTCTTATCTTTGTCTAATATCAAAATTTGCTGGATGTGAAACATTAGTGTGACAAAACAAAATGACTGCAAGGAAATATTTCTTCACACCCGTTGAAATAAGGAATATGTCCATATTTTCCCAGTTCCATTTTTTTCCTCTGCTTCTTTATGCATTTCGATTCATAGGTCCGAAGGGAGCTAAAGGCACGACAGGAGATCCAGGTAAAGGTCTGCAGGGTCCAGATGGACCACAGGGACCCAGAGGTAGGATTCTTCTTCTCTCATTTCCTAATAAAATCAACACAAAACTGCAGAAAACACATTTTTTCCTTCAAATTAGTAAAATATTGAAATAACTAATTTAAAATATTATTGGAATGCAAAATGAAACAATTCACAAATCCTTTTATGAATGACATGATTTTTTTTTTCCCCCCAGGTGAACAGGGTCACCAAGCAGAACCCAAAAATGGGAGCGAGGGTCCACGCGGGCCCCGTGGTTTCCCTGGCTCGGTTGGGCCACCTGGTTCGGTCGGGTTCCCGGGCGTGCCGGGATTCTGTGAGATGCGGGACTGTGGCATTTATGCACCGGTGATGCGCAAAGAGCAGGGCCTGGTGAAAGGACCCGCAAGCTCAAACATCTGAGCCTGAAAAAAACTCCAAACAGAACAGAATCTCTACTTCCAACATTGCAGTTTATTGTACTAATCTACATTAATATGTGAGAAAATGGTTTGTGCTTTCAGAACAATAATAAACGTCACAGTCGATGGTACAAATTGCAGCAAGTTGATCAACAGAGAAGTTGCATATGAGCCAGAAAAAAGGTAAATCCTGCAGGAGCTCAAATTTATTTAGCTGAATTTGTTTTGATATAAACTTAGGAAAAAGTAAATTATTTAAGAGATTCCTTCTTTGTCTATTTTTTCCTCCTCCGAATAAAGAAACACATTTTATGTACATAATATGTAAAGAATCTATCGTTCATGTTTTGTTTTTGTTTTAGATAAACTGATATTTTTAACCCCAGTGTCTAAGTTTCATATTTACTCACTCAAAACAATCAATTCATCACCTCCATCCAAAACATGCCTACGACTAAACAGGTCAAATATATTTAAGGGTGAAATTGTGAAATGTTTCACTAAAATATCATACTTATCAGGTTGGTTGTTGTTTAAATAAATCATACAGAGTGGTATAGAGTGTGCAAAAATCATTTTTATTTTTACAAAAGAAAATTAAGCAGCAGCAACACAACAGTTGAAGCTTGGTCTGAAGATGGAATAAGGCAACTCTGTATAAAAATTGTAAACAATACAGGGATATGTTTGGCAGGTGGTGAACATGGTATGGCAAGACTTTCCAAAAACAACATAAAAATAATAATTTGGCCGTTGGTTGAGTTAAAAAAGTGCAGGGATAAAATTTACACAGCTTTTTTTTACTTTACCTGTAACATGGACACATTATTAAAGCATGAGTTAAAAAATCACTACATAAAAGTAAATAATAAAACAAAGAAGGACAAAGTATAAATATTAGATTTTACCACAGCTTATTTAGGCAGTGTGACTTCCTATGACCATCCTGATGTCAGTAATATATATTTTTATTCCTAAAAGATAACTAAAAGTCACTATAATTCAGTATAATGCCAGAGTCTCAGTGATTGCAGGAAGACCTGAGGTGTTTCTGGCACAACAAAGAGCATCAGAGGTTTGTTAACTAATCATCTAAAATCTGCTGGTCCAACTTCAAAATGACGAGCCTTTAAAATGATCACTTGGTCTAGAATAAAGTGTAATTGTGCTTTAACAATTATGAAAATTAAATACTTAACATTCATTAATTTATTTTGAAACATGAACTCACCTTTTTGGATTGTATTATAATCTAGCAGTTCATAGAGATGAACTGAACTAAAAAAATAGTTTGTTTTGTTTTTAGAGTCTTTTAGAGTCTCGATTCCCTTAAAGTAAAAACAAAAAACTAATCTAAACAACCAAATGAGAGGAAACTAAATGAGAACTTAGGGATGAGAACAAATAAAAGCAAACAATAAAGCTGAGGTTAAAGTGGTTTATAACGAGGTATGCTATTAAAAGTATTAATAATAAATAAGATAAAAATAATAAATAGCATTGATAGCAGCAGTAGTAGTAGTGACATGGTTACGTATCAATACATAAAAATTTGTTCTCCCTTTTTCAGTGTTGATTATCTTAACCGTTTTTCTTTATACATTCAAGTCTTTAAACTTAAATATTTTTAGGAGCATGCTTTTTTGCAATATTTAACACTGACCTTACTTTTCCACTGTTACAAATTTTAGGAATTTTCTCAGGGTGTTTTTAAACTATTTAGGATTTTTTTTTTTTAAACTGATCAACGTACCGGCAGCTTTAATGGATTAAAAGTAGAACAAGAGAAGTAAAGCTTCAGTCTTTAAGCAAAACAAAAACAGAGAGAATAACACTGGAAAGAACAAACAAAATACTGAAATGTGTATAAAAACTAAAAAAAAGTGAAATATGGTTGTATTAGTTTTTAAATAGCTTATAATGGGAGACTAATGTTGGGAGAAATGGTTTTTAAAAAGTACCACATTATTTAGATAACTGGCTTAACTGGTTATTGACCTTTTTACATTCGTTATGTCAGTTTTGTAATGCTGAACCTAAAAGTGATAATATTATATTGCTATTTTTGTAAACAAGCAGCACACCTTTAAATTATACTCTGTGTTATTTATTATAATCTGGATTAAATGCTTTCAGTATATAGATATCCTGTTTCACATTTATGGGGAACATTTAGAGAACTAGATCAAAATAATATTCTGTACCATTTCTTAGGTCTGTACTGCTACATGTCCACACATTAGATCAGGGGGTTCCAAACTTCTTAGCACTTCGACCAAATTTATGAAGTTGAAACTATTTATTTCTCTAAATTTAAAAAAATCCAGAACTAACTGTAGTGTTAATTTTCTTTTCACCTGACCAGCAACATAATGCAATATTTTTATAAAATTAGCCAGTTAGTTTGGATGTTCATTATATTAAAAAATATCCTGTATTTAGCCAATTTTAGTAAGTGGTTGCACCAAAGTCAAAGAGCTGTTCAATGTTTCTGTTATGGAAATATTGACATAAGACCAGTCAGATGCTCATTGATGCTCTAGTAAAGTGCTTCTTCTTCCTTCAAGTACATTCAGATCCATTGTTTTTTTTCCCCTGAAAACTTTTTAACTGTAGATGCAGAAAATAATGAAATCAAACAATTAAGACTCTTTTCAGTGCAAAAGTAAAATAGTTAGTCCTTCTATATCTATGAGATCCTATTTGGCCACCTAATCATGGCTCTTCTAAAACACTTTGTTTAGAATTTCATTCAAAAATACGTTTGTTTCTGTCACCACCTAAAAATGTCACAGTACTTTGAAGTTCATCTGCCAGTGTTTTGTTCTTCAGCAGCGTTTTTGCTTAGATTCACAGTTTGGGGGAAACTTCGACTTAGGGAATTTGATCTGATGTAAATAAGTCTTTTTACAGTAGTTATGATAATTTCATTTGCACCGTCAGTCACAAATCTGGAATAAATTATAAAACAGTGCTTAGAGTCACATTGAAAAACAGACAGAAGCCATTCCAAAAGACTCAGACATTCAGAAACTCCTGTCAGTTTGATAACGCTCTTATGACACAAAAAGAAGAACTGGGGAGAATGAAAGATTTTCTGAGATGAGGACCAAGTGCAGTCAGAAATAAACAGGTTTTCTACATAGCTACGTATATTGCACACTTCTTGATATGGCGAATCCTAACTGAGGAAGAGCAGCAGGTGTCCAGTCAGGAAAGTGAGCAGCAGCACCACAGAACCTGAAATAAAAAATAAAAAAAAACACACAAAATAATTAGTCCAGAAGAGCTTTAACTGTTCGATCATAACCCTACTTAATGGGATCTGCTGAGGCCAAAATTATTCACACCACAGGTGGATTTAGATTTAAAAATTATTTCATTCAGTCAGATTTAACACATTTAGCATTAAAAACTTAGGAATAAGTTTTTAATGCTTAAAGTATTTCTTTTTCCATTTTTTCTGCATTTATGTCTAAGTGTGTATGTATGTGTTGAAGGGCTGCAACTAATGATTATTTTAGTAATAGAATATTCTATTTATCGAATCAATTCATCGGATAAAAAATAGCATATTCTGCAGATTTTTCATTTGACCACGTAAGCTGTTTTATACCATTTTGGAAATACATTAAAAGATGCAAATAAACATATCAGTTCCTTTTTTAAATAAGAAAATAACCATTTTCTTGCCTAAAATGCAATAACAACATTGCTTTAATGATCATCTCTAGCAATGAGCCTCTGTACTCCAGTTAACAATTAATCGATTGCTGAACAAGTTGACGATTATTTCATAAATCAATTCCTCATGATTAATCTGATCAATTGTTTTGGCCCGACTGTAATGGGATGTCAATTTCCTGGAGGGAACATCTGATTTCTTATTATTATGATTAATAAATCAATTTATCTGCAATTGGATGATCTTTAGTGGTTCTCTGAAGACATTTTACAAGTTACAGTAATATCAGATAAAAACTTTCAGAAGTCAGATTTAAAACAAAAAACACAGTAAGGACTTACTCGTATTTCCTGTTGTCGTCCCATTGGAGAATGCGGGAGAACACATTTGGCCATAGAAGGTCGCACGGGTCTCCTTAATTACACCATTTACCTGTAAAGATGAGCTTAAGGTTAAAAACACACGTTTTACCCCTTACCAAGTATTTAACTTTAAATTCAAGCCCTAGTAGAATTAGATTAAAATAAAATAGAAAGCTGGAAACGTACATAGCACACAGTCTTCATGGTTACGTTCACACATCTGTCCAGGATTATCCCATCATTATTGATTTCCTTGCATGGAGATTCACAGGTTTTGGTCTCACCAGAGATTTCAGCAATGTTCTACGGGAACAAAAGGAAAAACTGAAGTTTTACTTCAGAGCAACACAGAAAATGTTCTGAAAATACCAAACAGAACATTTGAGTTGTGGAGAGAAAGTTCAAGAAGATATTTTTATGGATTTCATTTAAAATAAGAATTGTTTGTGATGTGCACTGATTGGCTTGTTATTATTTTACCTAAAATATTTTGACTGATTAATATCAGTTTCAAGAAAAATGTTTAAAAAATGTTAGTCTGGCAAGAATTTAATCTGAAAATTCAATCACAATTCAAGATTAAAGTCACAATTCAGATTTCATTCTCAGGAATCTGATTTTTTCCCCTCTGAATTCTGAGATTAGGGACAGTGGTTTTTTTTTTTTTTTTTTTTTTTTCAGTTCCCCTAAATCCTATTTCAGATTAAAGTGACATTTCAACTGCTTTTCACAGTCTGGACATGTTTAAATCCCAAATTTTTTTAATCCAGGACTTGTCTAAAACTGAATAAAGTATCTTAGACCAAATGCTGCTTCTTTAATGCACAGTTTTGTGTTTTTATTCAGTTTATAAAAAATTCAGAAAATCAATATTCTTTGTTTAGCAGTTCAACCCCGACCCCGTTTACAACTACAGTTATTTAGAGTCCAATATGTAGTGATGTAGTAAATCTAAGAAAAAATATGGCATGTGAATATAAATCTAGGTATACTGTTGAATTTATTTAAGCTTTGTTATATTTTATTTTTCAGAAAAGAAAAGGAAGTAAAACACTTTCTGAAAATCTGAACAATCCGGACCTGGAAAAGGATTTATCCAGCTCTCATCTCTTCTAAAAATGTCAGCAGGAGTTGTTTGCATGTTTAAACCTATTTAACGTGAACATAGTAAAACTTCCAGGGTGAACTTTACCATTTCATTGGAGCTCCATGTGCCATCGCATGAAAGATCATGCGAGTAGTTCACAGTCCGGTCACAGCAGGAGAACTCTGAAGTTCTGTCCTGTACTGGTGAGCTGCTGCTCGTCGACACGGCAACTGCTGAGGAAACAGAAAAAGAAAGTAGCGGGTTGTAAATGTGTTTTTTAATTACATAAACTTATTTATGTGTGATTTCCACAGCACCATCCAACTCATGACTGTTAGATTTGATAGTTTACTATTACTTTACCACAAATAAAAGGAAATTACTTGCAATGTAAAGTATTAGTGGTAAAACTGTTACTTGCATTAAAAAGGTGAACATATTTTCTCAGTGCATTCATGGTGGGTTGACTGGTTGCTCCAAATTGGGCTCAGGTATGAGTGTGTGTGCATGTTATTGTACCATTTGTCTTTATGTTGCCCTATAGACTGGCAAACCTGTCCAGGATGAGGCACAGATCTTATTAATTGTAAAATATCATACAGAGCAGCTGCTTGTTATGAGACCTGCAGTTCCCCTCAAACCTTTTATCAAAACATGCTGACAGCAATAGTAAATCTAAAATTCATATATAAAAAACAAACAGGAAAAAAAGATCTAACTGCACATCAACAGGGATCTTTTTTTTAACATGTGTTGCTTTGTTATTTATGGAAGCCTGTTTCGCCATTCTGATTTAAAAAAACCTCATTATTATTCGTAGTATCGAAACTTGTTTTAAGTTCCTGGTTAATCTTGGGAAGTTTTCACGTCAACACGTGTTTGACTAACCAAAACAGTTGCATCACAGCGGGGCGGGAATTCCCTGACGGCTTTCATTTAACTACATGCTTTCCCTTCCAACTGGGAACCCCCCACCCCCCGCGTAGAGCCCGGGGAATACCTGAAGAGGCAACTTTCACTTTCATTCAGCCGAATGCTATTATTATCATCAGTATTATAAAACCGAAAATATGTTTTCTAAAAGCTTTACTATGTTGTGCTTTTAATTATAGAAATATCGACTGTCGCGGTATAATGACTGACTCATCCAGTCTTCAGGTGCCTCCCACACACACACACACACACACACACACACACACACACACACACACACACACACACACCTTCACGCTGTTTCAAAACCGTATGTGACCTTGGGTACAGTTTCTATTATGTGTGGAGAACCCTAAATCCTCTTTTTACCATAACACACAGATAAGCTTGCAAAGATTAACAGAGGCACTGTTGCAAATTAAATACAGTTTATTGAATTCACAGGTTTCTATAGACAGTTTATTTTTAATGTACAAAATGACCACATTAAAATTAAGAGTCTATGCTGGCCCTGGAAATCTTATAGCTGAGCAACATAGTTAAAATCCAATTAAATTGATTTAGAAATACACCTCAGTGTTCCCCCAACAAAAACACACTCACACAAAATCCCCTAGTGCATACAGCAAAGGAAAGAAAAACTCCCCTTCCACTAGTCTCCTCAATCTAAATCAGGGGTGGGCAATCCTGGTCCTCGAGGGCCGATGTCCTGCAACTCTTAGACGTCTCCCTGGTCCAACACACTTGAATCCAACAGCTGAATCACCTCCCAAGTGCAGTCAGGTTCTCCAGAGTCCTGCTAATGACCTCATTATTTGATTCAGGTGTGTTGAAGTAGAGATATATCTAAATGTTGCAGGAGACCGGCCCTCGAGGCCTGGAGTTGCCCACCCCTGATCTAAATAAAAGAACAGCTTGGAACCAGGGACAGCATAGGTCCTTTATATTTTTAAAACAAGCCAGAGAGCTAGCCAATATAACTTCCCTTCCCCAGACCAAACAAAACAAAACAAAACTTTAAACAAAAGCTAACCCTGAAACAGTAGCAGGCCAACCTGCACACAAAAGAG
>CAEFZX010012506.1:0-29634 GCA_903066825.1 Alfaro cultratus | reverse complement strand
ACAGTATCGACACAGTATCAATACAGTTTTGCTATGGGTCGAAACGATACATGACGCCTCATTTACCCATCACTACTAGCTACCACACTGTCCGTAGCCTGAATAAACCTGCCTTTCACCCAACGCCGCCTTCTTTTCACTCATTTTGAGTCCTCTGCATTTCAACCATCGTTTACGTTTCCATTCCGTCTGTCTGCGCTGTGTGTACATCCGGGCAACCGTGACGTCATTGGCATGGTGACGGTTATGAGGACTGAGGAAACCAACGCCACGTGATTCAAATAGATTGTGCTGTCAAATGTAGGCAGGACTTATTTGAACATTTCTACCCATATGTTGAGTGTTTTGGTTTTACTGCTACATCTCCACTCATTTTTTTAGGACCATAATAAAGTTATTGCTGAAAAAAAATAACAATAATAAACGATAGTTTCTTGGTAATTTCTGAACTTGAAAAAGGTTCTTTGTTTACTCTAAAAATATATTTTTTTCTTCTTGGTGAGTCTGTAGCAAAAACTTACTGAAACGTGACTTAAAAACAAAAATGTATTAAAAAGTGACGTAAAAACGTGTTTTTTGTGTAATTAATTTTTGTCTTTATTTCCGTCTATATGATGAAAATACGTTGTGAAATATCTTCTTTTAGCCTACAAATCATCTCATATTCAGCGTAAGCTAAACGTTAGCAATTCTGCAGCCAATTTAATCTCTTTAATCACATCTAGACACCAGTAAACATGTTATCAGTTATCTGACTGGTCACTTTTAATTTTTACCAACATTTTTAAACTTTCTGCTAAAATCAACCCACATCTCTTGATTTAGTATTAGCAAATAAAATAAACAGTTTTGCAAAATGATGCCACGCAGCTGTGTTTTTCTCATTCAAATGATTTTTTAAGCCCTGTACAAACAAACCGTGGAGAACACAAGACTTTAAACGGCTAAAAGGCAGAGTATGCTTTTAACAAAAATTCAAACTGGAGCACAGATCGTCTCGTTTGTGACAGTTTTCCGCTGTTGATTTAACGAACCTCACAAAAACAGTTTTCAAGTCCAGTGATTACGATCGTTTCTTGGCAACGCTGGAGCTTGATGACACCGAAGGATAAGACTCACGACTCTCTGTGTCTGTCTTTCTTTATTTTTATTTTTCCTGGAGAGGAGTATAAATGAAGACCAGCGAGAGCAAAAAAGGGAAACCTCATAATGGGCAAAAAGCTTTAGATAGTTAGCAATCAGGATGTCAAAACCAATTTCAGAAGAAAACTTAAGTGTTTCACTACAGTTTTCTTGTGAGAGCTGTAATTTCTCAGTCATCGAAGGCTTTTAGGCTCGTTTTTATCACAGAAACCAGAGAAATCCATTTATCATCCTCTTTGATTTTAGACATCAATCATAGATGCCAGGGGATGGAAAGAAATACAAATATTCTGCTTAATTTTTGTGAAATATAATGTAGAATTTTAAATTGTACATTGAACAACTTTTGCTTCGGCTCCTTAGTGCGTTTTGGACTGAGCTACGATTGAATCCTGTTGAAAGAAAAGTTATTTTTGTTTTTTTCTCTTTAATCTTATTTTTACCCATTGAGATTAAAAACTCTTTTTCAAAGTAGTCAAGAGTAATATCAATTAATAGAGAGAAGATAATATAGTAAAATTGTTTTATTTTCTTCAATAAAAAAGTTTAATTGAGCTACATCTTAGACAATGTTATGATTATATATCTCCAGAAATTATTAAAGTATTTAATAAGAATATTTGACATGTAAAGGTAGAAAAAACACAATTTTGTAACTGTGGTATTTAAATGAAATAAGAAACACAATTAAAATCCCAGTTTGTTCACGCGATGAATCATTAATACTCATGTTGCATCATCATCATCATCATCATCCTCCTACCACTTCCTGTCGTCTTCTTCATCATTTCTGACAGCAGTAACATCCTGTTGTTGATCATGTGACTTGCATGATGTGGAAAAAATGTTTCCATCGCAGTTTTTTGCGAAATTCGCTTATTTTGATACATTTGAAAAACCACAATCCTGGCGCAAAACTGTGTCTTTTGAAATTGCAACGTGTCTATCATACAAATTTATTTTTGTAATTCCAATTTGTACAACCTTATGTTAAATGCAAATGCATCTACTGTAAACAAAGGTTATTATATTTAACTATAATTAACGAAATAAAAAAATATATAATAAATTTAACTTAAATAAAAAATAGTTATTAATGGGGGAAAACTATTAACTAACTGGAACTATATTGTGTAATTATAAAACTAACTAAAACATACTGAAATCATAGATATGGCATGTTTTATTTCCGTGCTTATGGATCTATTTATTAACCATTTGAGCTGAAACAAGCAGTTTGCGTAAGCTGACGTCAAATCACCGCACTTCATCTCCCTACTCCACCTGGCGACTTGTGTTAGTTCGCAAAATGGCGACAGCAAAAGTTGTGAGAAAACGGCAGTCAGTTGGTTGTTCAACAATAATTGAATAAATTTTTGAAAATGGTGTCTTCTGTTGAGTGTTCATTAGCCAATCGGTGTGTAAGTAATCACAACACTTTGACCTTTTTGAATTAATAAAACAAGCAAACTCTAAAAGCTAATTAATGCTAACTTAGTTAGACAAACAAAAAGTCACAATGAAATAAAACTAGAGTGTAATGAAAAACCAAAATCTATTATAACTTATTGAGCTGCTTTTGAACACATTTGGCTGGAAAAAAAAAACAGCTTTGGGCGGGTTGTTAAAATTCAGGCTGCTTTTCACAACATTCGGCAAGTTTTTATAAATGTTTCAGAGGAAAACTCTTTTGAAATAGTTGTCTTTGTGTGGCAGAAAAGCATAAAATGTTTAATAAAAGGCAGTGTTATCTTATTTAATTTATTTTGAAATCTCTTGATTCTGTCGAACGTGAGCTCACCAATAATTAGTCATTGATTAATAAAGTGTCAGTATGTAGTAGTATTATAAAACAAAAGTCCCAGTGCAACGTCATGATTTAAAAGGACATTTCACCAGAAAAACTAAAGTTTGATTGGGAATGTAATCACCAAACATTGTTCCCACAACTCTGAACTGGAACTGATCCGCGCCATCTTGGTAGGCCAGCGCAGCACAAAGCATAGCAGAACCATGGCTTTGAGACAAACCAAAAGAAAGTATACTGACACTCTTTACCAACAGAAATACGTATATATTAACAAAATGACTGCTGTCGGAATCGACCCGTATGACACGGAGAATGGAAACATGTCAGACAATGTGGCCAACCTGACTACGATACTAGCTAGTGAACATTAGGAACATAGAGAAGCTTCGTATAGATGCAAACAATCAATATTTAAATGACTTTCTAAAGGACTTACAAAGTCTTTGTGTGAATAACACGGTTCTGGTGACTGGCACAGTAACTACATGTGGTAACAAACACGTAGGCTACATGTCCGCCTTAGCTAGCAGACTAAAGCTACTTTAGATAAGCTAATTTTGCTAGCTTGCCAGTAAGAACTACAGTAAATATCACTGATATTTATCTTAGTATTACACAGAGGTGGGTAGAGTACTCAAAAATTGTAATTGAGTAACAGTTGTAATGTACTTACATTGTTTATCAGTTAGATAGGAACCAGGTGAGAGCTAGTTCTAAGCTTCTGGATTGCTTATTGTTGTCATAGCAACTCCACAGCAACTGCCTGCCAAGATGGCTGTCAGTTACAAAGTTTACAGAAGTGTGACATCACATGAGAACTATGAATTAACCAAAGTATTGGGGAAAAAACTAAAACTACAAGTAAAAACTAAACTAAAACTCAACAATATTTGTTTCAAACAAACAAATTCAAACTAACTAAAAACAAAAAGTCACAACGAACTAAAACTAAACCGTAGTGAAAAACTCAGAACTGTAAAATTGCTCTTGGACACGTTTGTCTGAATAAAACCAGAGACACCAGAACTAATGTTTCTGTGAAATATGAAGTTTTAAATTATATATGAAGAACTTGAGGAGCCTCTTTTGCTTCGGCTCCTTTAATGGGTTTGGGACTGGACTGAAAGATTCGGGAGAGCAGATATGAACGGGGAGGTACTGATGCAAGAATGGAGGTCGCTAAAAAGCTGCGTGCGTGCGTGTGTGTGTGTGCGTGCGTGCGTGCGTGTGTGTGCATGCGTGTGTGTGTGTGTGTGTGTGTGTTAAGAGCTCTTATCCCCCGTGCAGTAGAGCATGGAGTGCTGCACTCCCCGACCCTGCCGGTCATTTCATCTACTTCCAAATGTCACGGTGTCACAGACCTTTGTTAAAATCAGCAAGCAGGGCGATCATATGTGTGTGTGTGTGTCTGTGTGTCTGTGTGTCTGTGTGTGTGTCTTTCTGAGTCAGAAAAACGCAGTAACTGTGTGTTTACTGCTGCTCTAGTCGCATTAAAACCATCAAACCGAGCAAGATGGCTGCCACTAAGACGACTCAGTCAAAACAATTAAAGAAAAGAAATTTATGAGACGCGAAATAAAAATGTAGCGAAGGAAGCAGATGTTTATATTTTCTATTTTATTCTGTATTCTTGTTTGGAAGAATCAATTGATTTTCTGCGTTAAAGGGGAAAAGGAAGGGAGGTCAGCGAGGCAGCGGAGGCGATATTAGCAGGAAATAGGTTGGGGCAGGGAACGCTGTAGGCGAGCTGCAGCTAAACAGGCTATTATCATTCATTTACAGGAGATTTCACATTCACCACACAACCTGCACAAACTGCCTATTTTTATATCCAGTCGTTTTTACTTTAATTTCCTTTTTTCTTATGCTCTGTTTTTCTTCACTTAGTTGATTTTGTTGTTTTCTGTCCAACATTTTTATCTCTTCTTTATCATTATTTATTTATGCTGCCTTTGCTCATTCATTTAAATATTCATTCAGTTTTCTGTCATTTCCTGTACTGCAAAGCTTATCTAGTTTATAGGGCAAATATCTCAGTACACTTAAATGTAACTTTCTTGTTCAATAATTCATAAGTATTGATAAAAAAGCTCTTGTCCCACTGAGAAATTCATTTTTTCACTTGTTTTTCCATGTTATAAGTGAAATAATCTGCCAGTGGAACGAGTATTTTTCCATCCATATTTAGGAATTATTGACATTCTATTTCTATCCTGTACATATATCTATTTACTATATTTATAAGTGTTTACTCATCACTTATGACAATTTATTTCAGTCACATGATTTTATTCAGTTATTTTATCTTTTTAAGTGTCAACAAATTTTCACTGCAGGAATAAAATGGTAAATAAAATCCTTGAATCCTTTTTATAAGTGACATAATCTGCTTTCATAATATTTATAGTCATTGTTAAGGAATGACTGACTTTAAACAAGCTGCTATGATGCTTAAAAGTTATTTAGTTTTGTCTCATTTGAAGTGTGATGAGATATTTGAACTGGAAACTATACAAAAATACTTGGTCAGATTTTGCATTGAGTGCTTTTTTTTCTCTTGTTTAGTGTCAATAATTTCTTAATATTGATGAAAAAAATCAATATTCTACTGGCAGATTATCCCTTCCTTTAATCTAATTTTATATGCATGCCCACATTATTTCCTTCCAGTTCTTGTTTCAACACCATTTTTTTGCTCTTCTGTATTTGTTTTCATTTCCTCGCCTCCTTTTCTTGACCTCACCTTTTCTTTTTCCCTCTTTATCCTGCAGAGATCCGGTTTTATTGGCACAGCTTTGGAGAACCAATACCAGCAGATTAAACCGTTGTCCTTTTTCCCTCTTCTTGTTTTTATTAAAGCACCGCGGCTCAGACTGGACCTGCATTTATGCGTGTGATTGCACGTGCGTCGCAGTAATCGGCGCATTATTATTATCACACTCTCCTAAATTAATTCACCTCTCCCACTGTACAGTATGCTGCCGTTTGCATCAACAAATGCAAATCCCAAGTGCCTTAATGTCCCTGGATGTTTACACCGTGTGATGACTGAATGAAGAAACTGTGATTCATGTAATGAATGCGATGAAATAAAGTGCAAACACATTTAGTCATCATAAGGTGCCGAGTGCGTTTGTTTAGTGTTTATGTGATTAGAAGCACTAATACCTTTCACTCGCTCTCATGTTTGCTCTTATTGTTTAATTTTCAGATCCAGTTTTTTTTTTTTCCACAGGTGAAAACTGACTAGTGTGACACGTTGTGGAAGACTAGTGATTTTGTTGTTGTAAATGAACATTTTTGGACAACAAGTCACAGTCTGCCTCAGTGTTTCCCACCCAAACGTCCATTTTTCCCATTCAGTTTATGTCTCTTTTCTTCCTCCTAACTGCATCTATACAATTCTAATCAGCCCCCTGCATTTGTTACGTCTGCCTTGAATCCCCCTGTTTTCATAAGTAACGTGTGTTTAACTGGTGGCTGAGAACATTTTAATAACACTTTCTTCCATCAGTAGGAGTCTGAAAACGTTTCTCCTCCCACTCCTCCACAAAGATGATCGCTTCAGAAACCGACGGATGAAAGCGCCTCAACTTCAAAACGCAGCGTGGAAAGTTAACGAATAATCTGAATGTTTTCCTCTCACATCCAACCAACGTTAGGCTGGTTTTCATGTGGCTCTTCACCCTGGGTGCCACTGTGTTAGGGGATAACATGAAAATCAGAAAAAGTCTTCAGACTCACTTTTGATATAGTTTATCGCCTTTAACGGCATATCATGGTCAGCTTGTATTAGTTTCGCTAATTCGTTAACAATTACTTAGTCAATATAAAAACTGATAATTCCCAAAACAAGCCTTCCCATGTACGTGTCACTGATGACATCACAGCAACACACACAGCAACAGATCAGAGTTTAAAACCTGTTTTTGTTTTTTTTCTCTTGAATTTAGACTTAGGCCATAAATCAATTTGATCAATTAATCATATTGTCTGTTTTTGAAGGTTTAACTTTTGTAAAATCTGAGATTTAATTCTAGTAAGTTAACTGGTGATTCCTGTCAGGTTAAGCACACAAACCAGTTATCCCAGTGAATTAAATTTAGATTCTAAATGGGACCCAAAAAAGTAAAAGCAAATAAATGTTCACAACCTGATTGAAAAATATCTATTTTACTAATAATTAATAAGCTAATGGCAGGTTTATCCTACTTAGACGAGTGTTAACATGCGATAGCATAAACTACAAAATGTCTGCAAGCACAAACAAGTAGAGGTTTAAAACAAGTTTACAAGTAAAAAATGGAAATTTACTTTAACGCCTCAAAAATGCTTTAAAAGGTAAACAAAATGTCAAAAACATGTAATAGAGACTATCTGTTGTTTCTGAATGAAATCGGAAAAACCAAAACAAACAAACGTAGCCAAATCTTACCTAATATTATTGTTAGTGTCTAAGAATTTTAAAAAACTAATATTGTTGGGAAAATCTTTGAGATTTTTGGGGAAATAAATGCTATTTTGTAAAATTAGTGTTGAAATATTGCCCCCTACTGGCAGCTTACGGGTAAGTTTGCGTTTCTGTCTGTTTCTGCTTGTAAAATTGCCAAATATATATAAATATTCCAAATAAAGAGAAGAAAAAAGCTTGTTGATCAGATAGTCACCAGCTTTCCCATCTGATCTGACATTTTTGTCAATCCGTTGGGAATGTTGGGAACCACAAACCTGGTTTGAAATCTCTGACATATGAATAAAATCTCTGTAAATCAACATGTGACTGTCATAAACTGTCAAACATTTTCAATAAAGAACCCTCATAATCTCCAATGACTTACCTGTACTTATTTATTCTCTTTTGTTTGATTTCTGATGTAAAGTAGCTCAAGTTATGACATTTGCATAATAATAAAAGATGTTATTTACATGTAATGGACCTTAAATTTGTAGTTTTTGTTTTAGTAAAGTCATGTTTTTAGATTATTGCTGGAAAAATTTCTCCTGTTTTTGTCTATATGTGAAAGAAAAAAATAAATACTCCAATAAAATAAACATAAAAGATGTTACAAGAATTTCGCTTTAAGAAATTATATTGATACAATAGTTTAGTTATTCAGAACTAAGTAAAAAATTAGGACATGCCTTTTTTCCCCTCTGGACTAAAAAAAGTGTCCTGAAATATTTTCTTTTTTTCCTCTATGGACAAAAAAAGTCCTTAAATCTTTTTTTCTTTCTTCTTGGGACATAAAAGTCCTTCTGAATTGTTTTTTTGGGGGTTTTTTTTGGTCCTCTAGACCAAAATGTCCTTCTGATCTTTTTCTGACATTGTATTTATTGTGTTTGGCTCAAGACATAAAGGAGGAGGAAATCTCACGCTAAGGCAAACCGCGGTTTGACGTGCCGCACTTGGTGCCCTTTTTTTCCACTTGAGCACATGACCCTTAAATATTCCGTATACGCCACTGTTAAAAATGTCCTAAAATAATGAACTTTTTCAGGGTTTAATTAATGTTTTTGTACCACATCACCACCACAAATGATTGATTTCCAGGTCGTTTTGTTTGTATTTAAATAAAATTCCTGATAAAAACAAGTTTCGTTCTTGTTGGTTAATGTGGAACAGCTAGCAGGAAGTTTCCTCCAGACACGCTTGATTGCTGCTCCACGCTGGATGCCGCAGACCTGCGTGGCGGGGGAAACGTTAGGTCGTGTTTTGCCGGCGGCGTGACTTGTTTACGATTGGCGCTGTGTACGTTTCTCACCTGTATACCTGGAAATAAAAGCGAGAGCCATGCAGGCCGAGCTGATTAATGCGCATATTCCCCCCATTGTACGTCTCAGCCAGACTCCGACTGCGGCAATCAATTCAATCAGCGGCGCTTATGAAGCCATTACAATCTGGCTGAGAGCAGGCGGGGGCCGCATCCTTCCATTGGCCTCCCAGTAATTACTGTTTAGGCAAAAAGGGATGGATGGAGGGATAGACTAATAAAACACATCCCTAATGACTTTCATGTAACTATGAATATGCATCGGTAAAGTGTGGGTGTTGTGATGTTTACAACCCCTGACCTGGGACTGCCAGAAGATGTTTACTGCTTGGTTTTAACCTCCGGCGTCCATCTTTGAGGCGCAGAAATCACATTTGATATTGTTTGTTATGAGGAATGTAAGAAATAAAATTAAGAAGAAGAAAGAAAAAAAAAAGCGAGCAGAGGAATTAATGAAATTTGGTTTCTTTCGCCTCAGTTCGTTGCTCCGAATTCCTGGAAATTTAAATACATCAACTTCAGCAGTCAGAAGAATAAAGTAATGTAAGAATAAAGTGGTAGTTTTAACAGAATAAAGTAATAATATGAGAATAAAGTCAAAGGAATGCAGCAATAAAGTATTTAAAGGTAAAGTAGTAGAAATATGAGAGTAAAGTCGTAATAATATGAAAATAACTAATAATATGACATAAAAGTAATAATGCGAAGGTAAAGTCGTAATGAGAACAGTTATAATATCAGGAGTATAAAGTTGTAATATTGCATAAATAAAGTCATAATAATGCAAGAATAGAATTATGAGAATGAAGTAAAATATTACACAAATAAACTTGTAAAAAAAGTCTTCTAGTTGTAGAAGATTTCTCAGTTTAGTCCAAAAATGTTGGTTTTCTGGTTGAAATGTACTTATCTTCAGACTCCATACATATTTAACTCCTTCATATTTTAAAACCAATCAGCTTAAAAAGACTTTGTGTTGCTAAAAAACTATTTTTAGTTTTATTGATAAAACTTAACGTCTCCAACAGGAAGTGATCAGAAATGAAACAGAAGATAAACGCAACTCTTTTCTGCCCCCTGCTGTCGACAAAATGTCATTTCAGTCAATCAGCAACTTTCATAATTATTTTTTTATCTGCAGCAGCGCAATCTCACTGAGCAGGAAAATCCAACCTTTAATTCAATTAATCACAACGTTTTTTCTATACAAAAATTTTTATTTTAATTCAATCACACACATTCTAATTTATTCTGATTATCAAATATATATTTGAAAAAAATAAATTTGAATTTTTATGTATCAAATAAAAACAGGACACGATTCATATGCATATGGATGTATTTTAATAAAAATAATTCTGTCAAAATTAAACAGAATACAATATTTATCTTTAAACATGTTTCCAATACTTTTTTTTTTACAATTATCATTTTTCCTTTTTTTATTGTTTTAAAGTTTTTAAAGTCATGCTAAGTAGATAATAACTCATTTCACAATGTTTTTTTCTTTTTCTTTTCTTTTTTCTTTTTTTTTTTTTTACATTTTTTATATATTTAGGTAAAACTCAAAAGTCTCCCCCCAAGAAATAAAAACAAAATAAAATGAAGGTAGAAGTCATTTGTGCATCGCTCGTCTGCATGGTCAGATCAGTTTGAGCATGGAGGGGAGGGCAGAGGTCAGAGGTCAAACTGAGGAAGGCGAAGTGAACCTCATGCTTTGCTTTTAAATAAAAACAGGAACAGATGAGAGGCTGAAATCACATTTTTGTGTTTTATTACCTACTTGAACATTTAAGGAAGCTTAACATAACAGATTACTTTGGATCTTTGAAGTGAGGCTCTAATCCGGATTATTACTGCAGTAAATTCAGCTGGGAGGAACCAGATTAGAGCTGGGTAATAAAATCTCTCATTTCTTCATACCGGATCTGATTTTCCAAACATTCCCAAAATTTCGATTGATTAAATGTATTTTTCGCTCAACTCCAGAGGAAAGCTAAAAGTCTTTGGCTTCAGACTGATGTAAATTTATCGGATTATCACCCACTGATATCCTCGTTTTTAAAGGCAAAAATTAGCATAAATATCAAAATAACTGCACAATAATACTTTAGTTTTAACCCATAGAAAAAGCCTGTTGATGCATATTTTACACACACCAAATATTGCATTTAAAAGACATATTTTTTACTTTTTATTGGAGAAATTTGGACTTTTTGGTGTTTGAAGCTATGAAGCAACAATAGACATTGAGTTTGAAATAACTGAAAAATAATTCCTAATTGTTTTTATGTTCAACTGATTTTCTACTTGCAGAAAATCTGTTGAAAATTAGCAGAATAAGTTTTTCAAATATAGTTTTTCATCAGTGTTTTGGAACCTGTGACACGAAGTGTTGGGTTGCGAATTTTCTTCACTTTCCAAAGCAATAATAAGATACCAAAAGGTCTGAGACGATGTAAACCGCAGGTGTCCAAAGTGTGGCCCATGGGCCATTAGTGACACTTGAAATGATTTTGTTCGGTCCCTGACCACAAGTCAGGAATGGTGAAAATATGGCCAACAAAATAAAAACGATGGATGGATAATCGTCTGTTTTTCTTTTAGTAATGCAACAGTCTGAAGGTCTTTTTATGCTTTGGATCGTTAATTATATCAAGACTAAAACAAATTTTTGGATCTTTCATTTAATGAATTTTGTGGGTTGCAAGAAATTTAAAGAGTTTGGGGCCAAAAGTTGGACACCACTAATGTAGAACCAACAATTTAATTTACTGTACAGGGTTATCACCCACAAATATCGCATAATAAAGCTAAAATAATCTCCAAACACGGCGTCCAACTGCATTCATATGTTATTTTGCCAAATCTCAGATCGCTTTAAGTCAGGTACTGACTACTAATAGCTACTCTGCTCAACCCCACTTCTGAAGATCCAACTAAGCTCAAACTTGAGATGAATTTAAGGTCAAAATTAACTTAAAGGAAGGAGGTGCAGGTTAATCTGGATTATCTCTCTGCTTTGATTTATTCAAGATGGATTAAAAATCACAATAAATGAACTTTTGCATCTTTAATTTAATGAATTTTGTAACCCCCAGTAGTTCAAATTTGCCAGTTTTGTGACCGTGGGCAAAAAATTTGGATATTACAGATGTAAACAACATTATTTATTGAATGTAGAGGATTATCAACTGCTAATATAATAAACCTGCATACAGCTATATACAGCTACAGGTAGCTGTATACAACTACCTCAATTAGCTGTATAATAAAGCTAAAATGAGGTACAAGGGTCTCCGTTTGCATCAACATTGTTATTTTATCAAATTCAGCTTGCTTAAGTAAGGTACTGACTGCTAATAGCTACTCCACTGAACCCCACTTCAGGAGATCCAAAAAAGCTCAAACTGGAGGTGAATTTAAGATCACAAACCAACGTAATCTGGATTATCTCTCTGCGTTGTTGACTCTGAAACAGGAAGTGGAGGAAAATCTTGTTAGCGAACGCGCAGAGGAGGAAAACTTTCATCTTATTGCACAGAAATCGAGCTGAACTCTGAAACAAAAGGCTGGTGAAAGAAAGGCTGCGGTTTAATCATCACAAAGTGCACCTTAAAATTACAGGCTTCCCTGTTTGTCACATGATTTCACCTCTTTATTTGAAGCTCTAGCTGCGACTGCAGGAGCACACAGCGGGTCAGAGTGCGGAGGGGGGAAAGCGAAGCCTGCGGTAATGAAACTCGACTTTCCGACGTGCGCACACTGTGCTTGTTAGCCGGCCTTTGATACTGATTTTCTTTATGCTGATAATAGAGTAGGACTCGGCCCCGAGGGCAGGTGTCGCAGGTGCAGCGGGGATCGGCGCCGCCACCTGCAACCACCTCTCTGATTGGCTGGCGCGGAGCTTGTTACAGTGAAATTAAGGCTGCGACACCTCTCTGCTCCCCGTTAGCGACCGCCGCCGCAGAGGACCTTCAATTATGTTTTCTGATGTTCTTTTTCCTGTTTTTCTGTGAAAGTTTTCAGGAATATTATATTAGCTAAAATCAGAAACAACAGCTGGGGTTTAATGCTTTCTTATTTCTAAGAAATTATCCACTTGTGGGGGATCATTTCTCCCGCTAACAAGGCGAATGGGAAAGTTTCACAGACTTTGTTTCCTCAGTACTTTTATTAAACATCAGAAGTTGAAAAATAACAGATTTATTTCTCAAAATAATAATACAATAAAGCAACTGCTGCGATTTATTTTTTGAAGACTTAGAAATGTGCCAGGCTTTCCTTGAGTCTTTGAATGTTATAACTTTTTGAAAAGAAAAATCACATTTTTAGATATAAAAACGCCATTTTTCTCTCTGCTATGCTGTTTCATTTAACTAAATAATTTACATCTTAACTGTAAAAACGCCACCAGTATGAGAACTCCAGGGAGAAAATTATGTTTAGTTCAAATGAGATAAAAACTGAGCGGTTTCACTGCAATAACTGGATTACAAAGAAGCAAGGAGGAGGAAGCATCATGCTGCGGGGTCTGGAAATGTTTGAATTATAATTAAAAGAATATTTTTTTTATCAAAAAGAGGCTCTAAAAAAATCATTATGGCAAAAAACAAACAAACATGTGATTGAGTTTTAATTTGCTTAAAATGCGGAATTTAGTTATTTATGATGCATTTATTTCTTGTTTTTGATGATTTATTAAAATTATCCGAGATGATAATGCAACAAAGCAACTGCAGTGATTTTTATAAACAAGATTTAAAACTTTAAACATCCAAAAGAAGATTTAGAAAGTAGCCAGATTCCAATGAATCTTTGAATTTTATATTATAAAAAAACTTTATGGAAAGAAAAAACTATTTCTTCCTCTCCTGGGCTGAGTTAGTATTGGTATTTTTCATAAATTAAACTAAATAATTTACATTTTACCGCTTCTTAGTGCGATAAAATGAGACAAATGGAGCGGGAAGCATCATGCTGTGAGGCCTGGAAATGTTTGGGTTATGATTAAAAGAAGAATTTTCATCAAAAAAGAGGCTTAAAAAATCACAACAGCAGAAAAAAAAACTGATCTTTGAGGTCTGCGTTGTTAAAAAATAAGAAATTTGCTGATTTACTCGTTAATTAAAGCCTGTATGAATAATTTCGACCCAAAGTTAATTAACATTTTATAACTTTGTTAAATTCATGTTTCTAAACATTATCGCTGTTTGCTGTAAAATCCATTTGAAATAAATCGCTAAAAGCTCATTTTTACGTTGCTCAGCATTTAAAGCTCGTCTGGTTTGGGTTGAATTATTTCTGGTTCTTATGGGTTCTGGTTCTGGTTCAGAAAGATCCGGGAGAACAGAAACAACAAAACCGACAACAGAAATTGAAGTCCAACCATTACAGCAAAAGAAAATAATAATAACAAAATAAAAAAAGGGGGAATATGACTAGTTTGTCCAGGATGAGCACAACAAACTGACAAAAATACTAAAAAAAAACAAAAAAAAACAAACTGCTAAATAAACTGAATAATAATAATAATAATAATATTTAAATAGTGTCACACATTTATTAAATCTGATAATACTAAATTAAATAGGAAGCCTCCTTCCCTTCTCTTCTCTGATCCAATCAGACGCATGCTCGCCTCTTCGTCGCCATGGCAACGACCAGCTGGACATCTCAGTGCTGCTCAGCAGTTACCTGACGACAGACAGATCCAGGTGAAGTACAGGTGAGGTCTGGAGCGGATCCAGGCTGGATTTTCATGTTTTTATGTTGGTTTGTTTCTAAAGGTTCTGCTCACCTGACCGGGTCCGGGGGGCGGGGCTAGTGCAAAAAGTTGTCTATCCTGGCGAAGGAGCAGGAACCGGACCGGACCCGGGCCATGAGCTGGACGCACTCGGTGGCCTGGCCCAGCGCCAGCATCAGCGGCGGCTGCTTGGGGAGGTTCTGGGATTCTGGACGGGAAGTTTGGTTTATTGAAACGCTTTCTGAGCTGCTGCGGTCAGAAACTGAGAATAAGTTAATAAACAGTAGATTTTATTTATTCACATGACTTAATACCTGCTTATTTGATACATTTATTACTTTTCCAATCCAGTTTAAAAATTTAACAGTTACATTTATTTTTATTATGCATCTTGATTTTGATTGTTTTTGTTTATAAGTTTTAATTCTTCTTTCAAATATTAAAATATTAGAGAAAACAAAAAAAATATTAGACTGCAAACATAATAGAGTGAAAACTAAAACAAAAACAGTGATGAAAATGTATTTTATATAATCTTAATATTTGTGTTTATATCTAAGTAACTCAAAATATAACAGAAATAGTAATGAAAGTAATCATTATCATTGATAATATAATGAATAAAAGTGAATTGCTATGACATTAACAATAATAACTATTATGATGTTATTATATTAATAACATTAATATTTTATATTAAATTACTATAATATGTATTACTACTACTTAATATTATTCAGTAACAACAATAATAATAATAATAATAGTATTACAACTACTATTATCATTAGAGTTATTGTTATTCATAATTAAAATAAAAATAACAATAAATTCATAATATTTCAATAAAAAAAACTAAACCAATAAAAAAAACTAACATTACTAATAATTAAAGTATTGGCTCATTTTATTTTCAATTAATCTAATTTAATAAAAATTTTTTTTTTTATTATTTACAATAGATTTTTATTTTTTTTTAATTTTTTTATTAAATTAACTTTTTCTTTTACACTTTTGTTCTAATTTTAACCAAGAAGATCCAATTAAAAGGCACAAGGATAAAAGTTATCTTTACACATTGTATTTAAAATGTTGAGAAATTGTTGAGAAATTGTAAAATAAATAAAAGTAAACTCAGAAAAATTTTATTTAAAGAAAAATAAAAATTCAGCTGCATCATAACTGCTGACAAAAATCAAACTGCTGTGACTTTAAATTGATTGTTTACCCAGAATGGCGCTGTTGAGAGCGGAGCAGAGCGACTCTCTCTGCGTGGGGTCCAACTGCTGACCCACCGGGCAGTTCCAGGGGTCCGAGTACGCCAGCAGGCTGAATGCATCCTACACACACACACACACACACACACACACACACACACACGCACACGCACACACACACGCAGAGAGAGAAAGAGAGGGCGATCGATCGCAGCGGCTGAATTCGTCTGCAGGTGGCATCAAGCAGATTTATTCAGTTCCATTTCCTCATTAAATCAGCATGTTTGCCTCCTGTCTCCTGATTGGCTCCTTCAATTAGACCAGCAGCCAATCAGCTCTCATCACGAAAGATTTTAACGTTCAACTTTTTTTTTTCTTTTAGTTGCATTTCCAAACTGCTCTTCTAGGAGGAAACAGTCATTTTTTTTGTTTGTTTATCAGAAGTTTTATTTAATCAAAAAGACTAAAGAAAATTTAATTAGATTAATATTATTTATTATTAGAAGTAAATCCAGTGTCGTTTTTATTTATAGGTTGCGTTCTCTCCTTCCCTCTCCGTCGTCTGAACCTAAAAACTTTGCTTTCAGAATACTATATCACTTCATAGCAACAGAAACAGATGTTTAAGAAATAGAGAAAAAATATTTTCCTACACCATTCACATCTTTTATACAATTTGTTGACAGAATTTGATTAAATTATTTTTTTCACCATAAAAAATATATAAATAAAAAAAACAGTTTTAGTTTATGTTGCAGGATGTAATATGAATTTTTAAAAATAGATGTTTTCATGTTTTAGGTGTTTTTATCGTTTTGTTTCAGGATCAGCTGAGACCCCTAGTGGTGAAAACAAGTCATGACACCTCGATGAGACACTATTGGTTCACTTCGACTCCAGAACATTATTCCTGTATGACTGAGCAGTTTATTCTTTATTTAGCTCATTTCATTAATCAACTTGTTCAAAAAAACTTCAAAATGACTTCTTAAAGTTCTCAAAAAAACATGAAGGGGAAACACTTTTCAACATCTTGTAAAACTAATGTTTTACTGAGACACAGCAGTTTGATTTATTTGTATATTTAAGTATTTTTAATTACACATGGTAACTGATTTAAATTGTTTTTGTTGGCCACAATTAGTGTGCATTTACATTTATTTAGCCACAAATATATTTAAATACATTTACATTTATTTATCCATAGACACATTTAAATGCAGACCTGTTAAATAAACCTATAATGTGATTTTGCTTATATTTACATATGTTTTTGTTTTATTCTAGTGAAAGAAAAAGTTAAAGGAAAGCTAAAAGGATGGGATAAGCTAAAATATCTTTTGTTTTGAAGTTACATATTTGTTTGGTCAAATAAAATATTTAAAAAAGAAGAAAATATTGAATATCATTATTGGGGTATTTAAAAAATATATTGTGATATTATTTTTGGCAGTATCACCCATCTCTAAGAAGATCTCTAATGTTCTATTTAACTACAGCAGTTTGTTTCATTTGTGTATTTAAGTATTTTCATTTACACTTGGTAACTGATTTATATTTATTTATCCATTTTACCTTTTATGTGACACACAAAATGTATTCTGTTATTTTGTAAATATTTACATGTTTGTTTGTTTTTTATCCTAGCAACTATTTGTGAAGTAAAACAAAATTGTCTAATCTGAAGTTGCATATTGTCACTTTCCTAAAATATTGGCCTAAATCATTTTTTGATGATTTAGGTAAAAAAAACAAAAACACAAGAAAAAGCAAAAATTGTGGGATATGTGTTGTGATATTATTTTTTGTCAGTAAAAAAGGTAAAGGTGAGTTTCTGCAGGTGGGTTACCTGTAACATCTTCTTATGCGTGGTGTTGGTGCCGTAGTCGTGGCACAGTTGTTCGCTGAGCGCCTGCAGCTCCCGTCCGAACTGGATCATCCTCTCTGTGGCCGCCTGGTTCCCCCCACACAGCTGCTTGCTGCTCCTGCGGCCCTCGTCTGCAGGCGGCATGCAGTGATTTCAGTAATCCATTCATTTATCAGTTACTCCGATGAATAATCGATCAATCAGATTTAAAACAAAAAAAATAATCGGCACATTCTGCAGATTTTTCATTTGTTTTTTTGTATTTTTAATTGTTCCTTTTACTTTAAGTTTATTATTTATACTATAAATCTTGATTTTGATCAACTGTTTTTGTTTTTAATTTTTTATATTTGAATCTATCAAAATGTGAGGTGGCATTACATGGATAAAACCACAAAAGGCAAAATTGTTAGATTTTGTAAATATTACAGTGAAACCAAAACAAAACCAAAAAAAATAATGACGACAAGTTTCTATCATTTTAACTCGGGTGTTTACGTTTGAATGATTCAACATATAACAGCAGTATTAAGGGCTTAACTACAGACTTTTTTTGTTTGTCTACTCCAGTCAATGATTAATCAATTACTAAATTAGTTAATAATTGTTTAAACTGTTCCAGCCTTGAAGCACTACATACGCCTGCTGCAGAAAACAACGAGGATGCCATGAGGAGACGTGGTTTTTTGACCTGTGACCCCGTTGCAGATGCTGTTGTCGTCGGGCTGCAGGATCTCTTCATGCCGGTAAGTGCCGTTCATGATCCGCGCCGACGAGCTGTCCACCACGCCATTGGTGTAATGCTCCGCCTCGATCTCCATCTCGCTGTCGCTGGCACAAACGCAAACAAATCCGGGGTTAAAACAACGAGTTTGTTAAAGACGACAGGAATTAACTGGAAGATTGATTCCAGTAAACCATTTGGAGGCTCTAAGAGTCAGTTGAGTAACAAATAATCCAATTAGATTCACAAAGCAACATTTAATTTTTAATGAATATCTATTAAATGATATTTTTAAGTAAAATTTATTTGTGTAGAACACTTCAGCGATTCAAAGTGTTTTCCATGACAAAAATAGGAAACGACAAACAGCAAGAAACATACACTGCAAAAACACAAAATCTGACCAAGTAATTTTCCTCTAGTTTCTAGAGCAAATCTCTTGGTAAACTTGAAATAAGACAAAACTAACTTAGAAGTAACTTTATAGCAAGAACCAGGGGCTTGTTTTGAGTCAATAATTCCTTAATATTGATGAAAAAGTTCTAGTTCCACTGGTAGATTTTTTCCACTTAGAACATAGGAAAAATTGTTATAAGTGAAATAATCTGACAGTGGAACTAACGGTTTTTGCACAAACGCAGCACAAATATTTGACACCAATTTAGTCTGAGTTGAATAATGTGGGGTTGGCGTTGATGGACATTTTGACCTTTAAACTTTCATTAATATCTTCAAAGGAAAAGCAGCACAAACAAAAAATGTTGCTGCATAAACGCAGCCAAGTTGATTAGAACCAATTTTGTCTAATTTGAAGACCTTTCATGACCTCTGGAAATATTTACTAATATCTTTAAAATCAGTGGCACAAACAAACATTTTTGTTGCACAAATATTTGACAACAATTTTGTTGGATTTGAAGAAGTCGAGACGTCAAACATCATGCAGGTGTCTTCTCCAAAGGTTTTCGTTGGGAAAAGATTTTTTAAATATGAACAAGAATCAAAAATCTGACATTTTATGTCCAAAGGCGTTTTAAACGTCTTCCTACCTGGTTTCCTGGTTGCTGTTGGTGCTGTGCGGCTGGCTCTTGGTGGAGTCGGAGGAGTTGGACTCGGAGTAGTTTATGGAGGACGGGGAGGAGGAACTGGATGAGGAGGTGGAGGAGGAGGCGCTCGGGTATTTGATGCTGCTGCCGCCATGAACCTTCGCCTTGTTGGGCGGGGCGACGCCGTTACTGCAGGTGGGGCTTTCCGCTCCTGTTGGGATGCAGAAACACACACCTGGTTCTCTCAGCGCCCTGTGAGTGTGTGTGAGTGTGTATGTTTCCGTACCTCCACTGTGGACGTGCGTGCCGCTGGCGGCGTGCCGCGGGCTGAGGTTGGGGGAGCCGGGGTAACTGTCCTGGGATTTTGGGGAGCGAACCGTCAGGCAGCGAACCTCGCTGTCCGTCCCGTTCACCATTTCCACAAACTGCCGACACCTGCAGGGCAGCGTGAACTGGGGTTACTGGTTGTACTGGGATTTCATAAATTGATTTTATTGATTAATCTAATTTTTAGTTTATGAAGATTTAATTTATGAAAAATCTGGGGGGGTTTTCACCAATGCATTCCTTGGGTTTCTATAGTTCAGAGTGATGTCAGAACACTCAGGGCAGCCATCTTGCTATACTGCTTCTTTTATCTGGACTTTGAATTCAGGTCAACGCTACGATGGAATAATAGGAAAACTACTAATACTATCATTTTATTCTAAGAATAGAGTCATAGTATAAGAGGAATACAGTCGTACGACAAGTCAAAATAATACGAGAAAAAAGCTCTAATCTTATACAAGGGATAATTGGAATAAAATAAACTTTTGGAAAAGATATTCTGTCATTTGTAATTTCTTTTTTCAAAAGAAAGTGAATAATAAAAAAAGCGATTAAAATCAGAAATCTGCGATTTTTTTTTTCTGCTGCAGCTTGGAGCGGACTTACTTCAACATGAAGAGCAGGTTGGGGTTGCGCTCCAGCAGACCTGGGTAGAGCTGCTGGGTGGCGTCGATGGCTTCGCCAACCCGACCCGCCAGAACCAGCTTCTGTATTCCTGCAGAACAGAGCTGATGTTCACACAGGAACCGAGATGGAGGCTCACGCTGGACGATTCACTCACTCTGCCTGTTCTTTATAGACGTCTGGTCCTCCTGTATCGTGGTCTCTGTGGCTCTAGCAAACGCTGTTGCAGTCGCACAATACCCATGATGCACCAGGTAGCTGGACACCATGCTGAACACAGCAGAGGAAAATATGCTTGGGTTTACATACAGAGCACCATTGTTTGCTAACGCGAAAACGCTAAACAACCAATGCTAGTCATCGCTGGCCAGCAGTTTTTTGCCCTCCAACAGGGACATCACATTGCAACGCATCTAAATAAACAGGATTAAACTAATTTTAGGTGATTTTCTTACTTCTGCAGGACGGCCTGCCACTCCCCCAGTCGCTCGCCGATCGGGAAGCTGGTGATCATCCCGTGGATCTTCGCCCGCCACTCGCTCATGTAGTCCTCGATATCGAAGACGAAAGGCTGCTGGCCAAAGTTGGCGTCGACGATCTCTCCGGGCGTCTGCAGCCCCACGGTGGGGTACAGGTTGGGCTGGGAGAGATTCAGACAACAATCAGACTTTATTAGATAAATAAAATACCAAGAGTGAAAGAGATAAACAGAGCAAAAAGAGAAAGAAATAAAAAGCAAAATAATATAAGAGTGAAAGAAAGAAAGTAAAAGAACGTAAGAGTGAAAGAGCAAAAGAAAAAGTGAAAGAAAAAGCATAAGTTTTTAGTGACAAAAGATAAAAGAAAGTAAGCAAAACAAAGAGGAAAAAGTCAGAGAAAGAGCAGAAGAAGAAAAGAGAGCAAGACTGAAAGAAATACAAAAGAAAGACAGAAAGAAAACAAAAACGAAGCAAAAGAACAAAAGAGGAAAAAGTGAATGAAAAAATGAAAGAGTGAAAGAAAAAAGCCAAAGAAAGAGAGCAAAACTGCAAATGACAAAGCAAAAGAAAGGAGAAAACACAGAGAGAGTGAAACAAAGAAAGAAACTGAAGGAGTGAAATCCAGATCTGGAAATCTTTTCTGTATTTCTCCAGCTTTTAGGAATCTTGCATTCATAGATTATTCACATTAAACTCCTGCAACATCAAACCAGAGAAGAAGAGCCCGGCGGGAGCTGATTGGCTGTGATACTCACAGGAAGGTCCGTGAAGGCAACACCTGCGGGAACAAAGCAGAGGAATCGGTGAGAAACTTGGACATGGCACAGCGCCGCCGCGCCGCCAAGAGAGCGACAAACCTAGGCTGATGCCGTTCTTGGTGTAGAAGCAGGTGTTGTTGATGAGGTTGACGCAGCAGCCAATCACGTCGCCTGTGGTGAACGTCGGCCCGTACGGCTGGCCCGTCCCAGAGGAGCAGAACGAGTGGCCGTCATCGCCGTGGTAACCGTACGAGTGCTTGTCCCATCCTGAAGAAGAGGAGGAAGATGAGGATCAGATTTTACACTTTGGAGTCCAACAGCAGGAGGAAGAGGAGTGAGGAGGCGGTTACTCATCAACTCAGATTTTTATCAAATTGATGCTGAAATTTCACACAAACTCTCTCTACCAGCCTGCAGTTCACTGGATGGCCAGCAGGGGGCCGGAAAAAAACTGGTGAGTCGCTGCTGACAGGAATAACATGAACCAGAACCAAGAACCAGAACCAGAACAAAAACCAGAACTAAGAACCAGAACCAAGAGCTAGAACCAAGAACCAGAACTAAGAACCAGAACCAAAACCAGAACCAAGAGCCCGAACTAAGAACCAGAACCAAGAACCAGAACTAAGAACCAGAACCAAAACCAAGAGCCAGAACTAAGAACCAGAACCCAGAACCAGAACTAAGAACCAGAACCAGAACCAGAACCAAAACCAGAACCAAGAACCAGAACTAAGAACCAGAACCAGAACAAGAACCAGGAGAAAGCTTTCAGCTCATCACTGGTTAGATGCTTTTTTCCACTTCTGTTTTTGTAAATATTATCTGTCGTGCAAATTAATTGAAATAAATTTGAAAACAGAGTGAAACCAGTTTTCATTGTTTTTCACTCTTATGTTCTTTTTTGTTCTCCTTCTTTGCTCTTTTGCTGGTGATTTTTTCACTTTTTTCTTTTTTTTCCCCCCCATTCTTGCTCTTTTCACTCTTTTCTAAATTTTCTTTTTTCAGCTTTTTGTTTCTTTCCTTACATCTTTTCTTATTCCTTTTGATCTCTCTTCTTTTTAATACTATTTTTATCTATTTTTCCTCTTGTTCTTTTCCACTCTTTTTCTGTTCTTTTGGCTCTCTCTTTTTTTCCTCTTTCTTTACTTAAAATTTAGATTTTTATATGTTAAATGATAAATATTGTATAAAATATCTGTTCAAGGGCTGAATAAGGGAAAGTTTAGTGGAAGGATAGATGCTGTTTGGAAAGAGTGAGTGTTAACAGTTTTGTGTCTAAGATTAAAAACGATGCAACTGAATGATGTCCTTTTTGTCAGGAAACAAACAACTTTTCATTTGTTTCTTGAATGTAAGCGACTTTCATCATTGTTCATTTTGTTTGATGTTTTTTTTAAAACTGTGGACTAAAGTGGCTTTTATATTTGATGCAGGCTAGACAAAAAAATAATCTGCAAAGTGGAAATTGTTAAATCTTTTGATAGGAAAGCAAAATCTTTTCTTCAGATAAGCAGAAAAAGTAAGATAAACAATATTGCCGGGGGAGAAGTTGACACAATGTTCACTTTGCCGATTCAAAATAGAGTAAAAGCTGATTTTCTTTTTTTTCAGTGATGAATAACCTGACCGTTTTTCTTTCTGCTGTGTTTTTATGTGTTCTGTTGTTTGTGTACAGTAGTTTTAAACTCTGTTTATGTTCAAGTTTACTAGGGTGTAAAATTTTGATGTCTTAATTAATCCTCGACATGATTAATCGGATTAATCGTGGTGAATCGATTATTGAAATGATCGTCAACTGATTTAGTAATTGATTAATTGCTAACTGAAGACTAAAATAAAAGTTACTGGCTGAAAATTAAGCCAGAACCATTAAATGCAAAAAATATAAGTTTTGCATTTAAGATAAAATAATAACCTTTTTCTGTCAATATGTTTGGCATTTTTATATTCACCTTGTTCAAATTAATCATAAGAATAATCAATTAATGAATTACAATCGTTATTTTTCCTAGTAGTAATGCATGTTCAATGAAAAATAAAGTGTTGTGTTTTTTTTGTTCTCTTTCACTCTCCTTGCTTTAACTTGAGACGCAATAAAATGTTTACTTTTTTAATCAATCAATTTATTCATTTCCATTTTTTATGTATTCCTATTTTTGTACAAAAAAGGCTTAAAAAGTTTAATAAATAATCTACAGAACTTTTTATGCGATTAATCAATAACTTGTCAAAATGAACGATTAATCAAAATGCATTGCTTGAAAAATAAGTGTTAAAAGTCTTTCTTTCTTCCTCTCTTTGTCTTGAATCAAAAATCGATTTTGAATTGAATTGTTGAGCCACAAATCAGAACTGAAAGATAGTAAAATATTCCCACAATTATGAAAAATGCTGCATTTTTAAAGCACGAAGAATAATTGATGGCTGAATAAATAAATAATACCAATGCACATCTCCACCTGAAATGAAACTTTTTTTAGTTAAACCAGAAAGTTATTTTCATCCAGATTAGTCTGATGAAACACTCAGACTGGTTCGCTATTGTCGGGACAAGCGGGTCTGATTTCTGCGCAGCACGAGGAAACTATTCGGTCTGCCAACACATCAGGCTGCCCTCTCTGCGTAAAGCTTGGCTCCAAATCGAGTTTTGCAGGAATTCTCCTTCCTCCTGAGCAAACTCGAGCTCAAAGCCATCGGCGGAGCGGTCAGCGCTCCACCTCAGCTGCTGTGGGCGCGTTGTTGACAAAAAGCGAAGCAGGGTTAGGGAAAGTAGGTCACTGGACAGGACAGATTTTAGCTGCATACTTGAATATGTGCAAATATGAACCTGTGAAAATGCAGTGAGGTTTTAATCTGTTTGTGTTCACATCCCCATTGTGCAGCGGTGTTTTCCTTTAAGCTTCGGCACATATTGTCCTTCGTCTCCTCATGTGTGTCCTTATGTGAATACACCACTGTCTGTCTCTCTGTGTGCGTGTGTGAGGTATTAGATTAATCTGCTGACAGGGATATTGCCTCTAAAGCCAGGCTCACTGCTCCAACATGCTAATGAAATGGGCAGGCCTCCACAGCAGGATCACACACAGAGGTCAGCGGTGGGAAACAAACGGCAGTCGCAGATCAAACCGATCAGATTTATTTGGTGGACATTTTTCCCTCAGATGTTTCACATCATTGTTTATGATGCGTTTAATAAAATCAACCGCGTGGAAGAAGAAACTAAGCAAATCTAGTTTTTTCCTTCTAGAGTTTGGCACCTCTTGTTGTTGAGTCAGTTTGATAAACGAAGCACATTTCTCATAATCATTATTATGTAGTGAATTTAATTATGTTTAAATATATTTAATTATTTGATTAATTTTGTCCCTTTTGAGCCTAAATATATATTTCATCATTGTGAAATAATTTTACCTGTGAAACTGAAACATAAAAGTCGAAGACTGGGGCCAAAACTGGATCCAGTAAGTTTCAGTTCTCTGAAAATAAATAAATTATTGAACTAATTAAATGCTTATTTATCTTATGGTACAGTCAATTAATGATTTAATTATGTAGCTGGTTAATTTGATCCCTTTTGACCTCCGTAACTGCAGCGTCACCAGGATATAATCTGATCTGTCAAATCCACCAATCACAGTTGAGGGGTGGGGCTAACATTGATCTGTTGTACTCCACTAGTTTAGTCTCAATTTTTGAAAATCATGTGTAAATAAATTATTTAAGCATTTATTTATTTCATAGTACATTTAATTAATTAATGATTTTATAAAAATATATCAAGTGTTGTCCCTTTTGGCCTTCCATACCTGCAGCACCACCATGAAAAAATTTTATCTCTCAAACTCACAAAGTCGAAGGACGGGGCTTACACTGATCCTCAAGCTTTAAAAATACTGCTTGCATAAATTATTTAAACATTTAATTCATGGTGCATTTAATTAACAATTTAATAATGTATTTATTTAATTTAGTCCCTTTCTGACCTTACTGACTTCACCAAACTAATTTATTTGACTGGCCGGTTGCTCACATTTGGGCTTTAAAGTCATTTCTACCAAAAGTAAAATTTTCCAAGCAGTTAGAGGAAAGGTTTGTGTATAATCAGACCGGTATGAAGTCACACTATGAACTGGAGTCCACATCATCCATGTGACCTCTGCCAATGGTGACTTGCCCCGACATGTTCTCTCCATCGCTGTTAAACCACTTTGTCCACCGCTGACGTCTAATTTTTAGAGTCATCCAAAATTTGATCTTCTAAGTGTTTTTTTTTTCTTCTTCTTTCTTCTTTTTTATACATTTTATATGCTCTGCTACGTCTCTGAAGAAAACAGTTTTATTTTAGCTCCAAACTTTCCCAGAGTTCGTCACAAATCCGGGCTACAATGCTCAATTGTAATCTGAGCTGATGAAGTCACAGCCCAATAAGTAATTAAAAGATTTCAGGGACAAACTCTGTTTGTAATTGTGGCGCAATGTGAGGGAGCAGAAAGGAACAAAAGCAGAGGATGTTTTTCTTGCCAAAGTGGCTGAAATCCTGGCTCAGACCCAGAGAGCCCATAATATGCTGAGACAATGAGATTATAAAATCATGAAGCAAGTTTGTGGAACATAACCTTCTGGTTTATCTTTCATCAATACATTTGTTCTAATTAGGCCTGTTATGATAATAAAGTTTGTTGGACGATAAATTGTCCCAGAAGTTATTGCGATAAACAATAATATTGTCTTTTTGAGACCATTTTCAAGTAATATAGTGGCATAATAATGAAAGAAGACATTCTCAAAGATCAATAAACTTTATATTCTAACAAACATTTCCCACTGGAACTAGAAGACATTTTAAATATCCAAAACAAATAAACAAAACAACAGAAACAACAAATAAAACTAGTAATGAAGCCTATGGAAACAAAATGACCAGTTTTGGTAGAAAAAGAGAAAGAAAAACGATAAATCATGCAAATGGAAATTTTTGAGTTTGTTTTAATTTTCCATGCAATTAATTTATTTATTGCTTATTGTGACAGCCTAATGATCATAATTCAGGAGTTACTCACCAGGCAGTCTGTTCATGTTGACTCCCTGTGCAGACAGGCCGATGCCCATGTACCTGAAAACAGGAAGAGGGATTTTACTAATTCATCAGCGTACAGACCCAGAGCAGCTTGTTCCTGCCGCATTTTAACCGGGAAACATTTCAGAAAAGATTCAGCAGGAACGTTGAACAGTGACATCTTTGGACAGCTCATATTTGCTGCCTCCATGGGAGACAACGAACATGAAAAGTGGCGGTGCTGGCAGCGGAGACGCCTCTAAAAGTGGGCTGTTGGCGTTCTCACAGCAGGACCTGGGGAAAGCTCTTTGCTCAGTGAAACCAGTCACAGACTGTGTTGCATCTGGCACACTCTGAGGTTATCACTTCCTGAGATAAATATCTGCATGAAGAAGAAGGTTTGTTCTGCAACTGAGTCAATGAATCTGCAGAGCCAGAGGAGGGTGGAGGATGACTTCAGATAAACTCAGAGAAGTCAAAATCCATGTTGTGGTAAATTCAACAATCTGTACACAGAATATTAGCTCTGTGATGACTTCTTATTTAACACAAGCAGCTGTAGAAGTAGTTTTTTACAGTTAAAGTAATGATACCATGAAAATAAAATCAAAATATTTGTAGAATAAAGGCAGAATGTTACCAGAGATAATATTTCATTTACAGGTAACAGTTTTTTTGTGTCAGAGGTATCATAAAATTACTACTTTATTCTCCTAATATTCTAACTTTATCCTCATATTATTACTACTTTATTCTCATAATACTACTTTTATGTCACATTAGAAGCTTATTTTCATGTTTCTTTTATTGTACAACTTTTTTTCTTGTATTAAGACTTTACTCATGTAATAACACTTTTTCAAATTAATAGGACTTTATTCATGTAATATTATGGTTTTATTCTCATAATTAGGGCCAGCTTTTAGCCTGGCCCTAAGACTCTGTTGTAGGGGGGCAATATAGGTGCTGCCCACAAAACACCTCAATGATGATGATTGAAGAACCTGAATAACAGAATAAACAAATATGTATGTCGTTCAACTCATATGCCAATTTATTCAAAAATTTAGCAGCAAAAAGGGGTTTAAAATGTTAAAAAAATGCTCATTTTGTTGATTAAAATGTTGATTAATTACATATGCAGCATTAAACTTGAGTAAAAATTTTATTACATCCCTTCGGTCTTTAACTTTAAAAACTGAAAACAGGAATTCAAGGGGAGAAAATGTCTGATTATACAAACATAGGGAGTAAAAACAAATAAAATTTAAAATCAAATATACTGATACATTCTGTACCGATGTCTTCATCACTATTTGAACAGTTCAGAGAGATAAGGATTACTTTTACAAAAAGGCAAAAGTTTTTTCTTTTTGGAAAGAGCAACAGGCCTAAAATCTACAAATATTAAATATTTCATTATGTGTCTGCAGCGTAGACCGGTCTCCTGCCCAGCTGACCCAGATGTGCATTACTCTCCGTAGATAACTGGGTCAGCCTCCACATTATGATGATTCTGGTTCTGTTGGGGAGAAGCTTTGGATTTTTAGTTAACATGGACTCTCCAGTGACAGATTTGTCCCGTCGGATTTGATGAGGAAGAGATTACGGCTAAATCTGCCAACTTTTGGGTTGTCCTATTTTTGCTTCAACTGTAGATGATGTAAAGGTTAAATTTCTGCTAAAACAACAAGCAGAGACAACAAACCCACCAAACTGAAGAGACTGGCTTTTTTGTTGTTGCTGGTGTTTTAAAGCTGGAAAAGAAATATGGTGGATAGTTACAGCTAGATTAAGATCTTTTTTTTTTTAATTATGAGAATAAAGCCGTAAAATCTTTTCTCATATTACAACTTTTTTCTCATATTATTACAACTTTATCGCATTATTGCGACTTTTTTCTCTTGGTATAACCATTTTTTCTCTTATGACAACTTCTTTCTCGCATTGTTACGACTTGTTTCTTGTAATATGAATTTATTCTCATCATATTCTGCCTTTTTTTCATACCATTACGACTTTATTCTCGTATTATTTAAACTTTACTCTGGTATTATGAGTTTATGTGTTGTAATTTAATTCTCATATTATTTTGACTTACTATTTTATCTCATAACATTATGACTTCATTCTTGCACAACTTTTTTCTTGCAATGTTATTACTTTTTCTCATAATTTTATAACCTTACTCTCTTAATTTAATTATTTTCTTAGTCTGGCCCTAATATTCTTTCATAAAAAAATTATTGGAGGACATATTTGTGAACAAACACTCAGCCATCACAGCATCGGCAGTGGATGTAAAAAGCAGAGTTAAAGTGTAAAAACCGATCTAAAAATTCAGGCCAATATCAATGGATGGATAAATAAACCACCACAACGCTGTGATTGCTTCTCTCACTGTCACATGACCAAGCTCCTCTTTTACCCTGCTTTTGATTAAAACCAGCTGTAACATTGATTAATATACTCATCAATATATGAGATAAAGTGAAGACGACCATCATCTTTATTTGGTCTGTAAAAAAAATTCTTCCACAACAGGAACCATCCAGTGGTAACTCAGAACAGAAGTTTGTTTATTTCTGCTTACCCGTCTCGGCCTTTACTGACAATCTTCACTTCGAAGTAGTAAATCCCGCAGGCGGCAGGGATCGGGTGAGTGGCTCGCACTGACGCTGCATCCTTATGGTTCTTTCCATGGCCTGCAAAACACAAAAACAATTATTAGCAATATGCAGAAACACTTCTTTGAAGGCAAAAAAATATGATTATTCACAATAAAATCAATAAGCAGGAAAATAAGTCTCATTCTGTTTACATAAACGTTTTTAAGGACTTCCACAACAATTAATCAAGACAAACAAATTATTATAATAAAGTCTGGCTCAATTGAAGGAAGACGTAAATAAATGAGGAATAACTACAAGTTTTGGGTTAAAAATGGGTTAAAAGCAGTGTTGTATAAAGTACTCAAAAAATTTACTTAAGTAAAAGTACAAATACACAGACAAAAATGTACTCTAGTAAAAGTAAAAGTACCACATTAATATTTTTACT
>CAEFZX010012505.1:0-35356 GCA_903066825.1 Alfaro cultratus | reverse complement strand
CCCACATTGTGCAGATGGGATGGGTATACAGTCATTTGTCCATGTAGATATAAGGACAAAAAAAAAAAAAAAAAAAATATATATATATATATATATATTTGTATATATATATATATATATATATTTTTTTTTTTTTTTCTTTTGTCATTGGTAGTAAATATATGAATAAAACAATAAATGTGGTAAATATATCTTAAGCAAATATACTTTTCTGTAGTAAGTGTTCCGCCAACGTGGCATATCTGTAGTACTAACTGGAAGCTCTGCCCTCCTCTGTAGGAAATGAGTGTTCCGCCATCTCTGTAGTTCTCTACATCTCTGCCCTCCTCAGTGTTCTGTTGCTATGGTAATTAATCCTCCCTGAAAACTGTCATGTGTTAGTGAGACACAAAGGGGGAGACAAAATTCAGTGCCAGTTAGAATTTGTTTTGATTTGAATTTAGCTCGTCTTTCGCTAATTACTGGAAATGCCAACAGAAGTAATTGACCGCACGGCGAGATCCAGCCGCATGATTTGATATATATATTGTGGAGGTGCACGCAGCGGTACGAATGAAAACGGTGATCATTGGAGAAAGGAAATGGCAGTTATTTTGAGGTGAAGAGTAATAGGTGCCTTCCATGCATTGCTATGGCAGGCCCCAATAATAAAAACCAAAAGGATAGGCTACAGTTCTCATCTACTTTAACACCTGCTGTCTTAAAGCAGCATCACTAAAAATCCACTCTTGTCTTTTTGTGGGCAGACCCATTTCCCCGCTGCACACCTTCAGCCATCAAGAAGCTTTTCCTGAGATCTGTGGTAATTTACTATTAGAAGCTCATATGATAAACATTTTGTTCACACCCTCTCCGAAGAGAAACAAAACCACCGACTTGCTAATTAATGTTACGCTTATGCTGTGATTAATTCCCGTCATTAACTTCTATATAATGCAGAAGCTTTCAATAACTCAGCAGAAATATGGGAGAGGCCGAGGGAAAAACAAACAACACTCAGATGGAAACAACTTCAAACTGATTTTCTCTCCCAAAAATTTAATGAAATAGCTACATTTCCCCTCCTTCTGCCCTCACCATTAAGTTTGTCTTCTGTGTGGCTGGAGAAATGAACCGACTGCAGCAAAAAGATCCAGTGTCCTGATCCTCTGAACTGTGTATTAATTTGCTTAGTTACTTTTAAATTGGTCCACATTTAGGTAAGATTTTATTCTTTAAATGACAATACTGAATCGCAAGATATTTTTCACATTATCATCATACAAATCCAGCTGGAAGCTTAGAGGAAGAGTTCCTACAACCGTCTGTCACGACCTGAACGCTGCCCTGGAAACACAGGTTGATTGAGGAGTCAATCAGGTAAGAGTAGCACTACTTCAATAAAGTTTTACTCAAATAAAAGTAGTCATTCAAGAAATGACTTATGTAAGAGTAAAAAGGTATTGGGGGGCGGGGAAATAGACAAAATATAAAATTATGTGCTGGTTCATGTACTTTAAATAATGAAATAATAATAGTAATAATAAATAGTTATGCACATCATCAATAAACTAATTGGGGCAGAAGAAGGTAACCTCAAGATAATATGTAAAGTATATGACACAACAGGCTCAGGATGGAATACCAGAAAAATGAAGTTTGTATAAAAAGTAGAAAATCTCACCACACACACGTGTGTGCTAAACATGTTTGTTCTTCATTTGCTGAAGTTATGGATAGAGTGGTCAGAGATTGCACTCAATGAAGAGTAGCAGTATGACCATTTGATCATAGTAAACCAATGAGCAAATGGTTTACTATTTAAACATTTTTACACTAATTTTTTTGCTTCAGTCTCAAAATAACGGCTGACAGAAGCAGACATGCTTCATTTATGCTTCAGGATTAATTCAGAACTGCAGACAGCTGAGGGAAACACTTCAGCTTTCTGCTTAAGAATTAATGGCGCTTGTTCTTATAGCTTAAAGTCACATCATAGTCTGTTAGACCAGAAAGTTCAGTTTTTTCTCTCTCCCTGCTGCTGTTGGCTGTACGGGGTGCTCAGTGGAACTTTTTGATGAATAAACCTGGCAGGCCGACGGCCTTGGACTGGACCATTATTCTGGACTTCTCCAGAAGGGACAGATTGCTTGTTCGCCCCTTTTTTAAACACATTCTCAGAACCAGTTTTGTCTCTTGCATAATATTGTGGATTTTGTGCCAATGTGTTTTTGTTCCTCATACTAGTTTTATGGAATCGAACAGTTCACATTGATAATCTACATTCAGCTTCTGTTTAGCAGGGATTTGACCTCCGTCATGGAACTTGGTAGGCAACAGAAACATTCTTTATTGGTCTCTGAGGTCTGGTGTGGACTAATTAAATTATTATGTGTTTTCCAAGCACATAGTTTCATTTTACAACACAATCAAGTGACTATGTTACTGTGAGTTAAAATAAGTTAAAAGAAATGTAGCTTTGCACCATAGCCATGTATTACACCTTTAAAACAGCTTCTGTCTCTTTAAGAACCTTCTTCCTTTTCCCCTCCCCCATCATATTGTCACATCAATGCTCTCCCATGTCCACTGATGCCATTTAGAACCACCTTCAGGAGTATTCACATGATGTTCTCATCGAACTTGCAGTTCCACCGACGGCTAATTGTTGCTGCTGCTAGTCTGGAGGAGCTGAGTGGGGGAGGCTTGGCTGGGGAAAGCAGCTGTAATGAGGAGCTTTGGGTAAATAGGCGGCTCTTCATGAGAGCATGCCTGAATGGTTCCCATGGGAGATTCTAGTGTGGTTAACCAGCCACCATATTTACCACTGGTCTCCAGCGTTCCTGCACTTAAATAAACATAAGAGACTATTGTTATCACACATGGATATTACTGCAATATTGTAATATTACAATATGTACAATATCACAACAATGTGTTGTAATATTGTAATGTTACAACAGAAGTTCATTCATACTAAATAGAATAAATCTGAGTTTTGGTTTGGACTATTTCTTGCTTAACATACAGGCTTGTCTGTTGTCTTTCCAAATGTTTTATGTCTTGTGTTGTAAATCTACATCCAATCAGGATGATGTAGAGACCTCACTGGGTGTGGGTGTGACCTAATGGTTAAAATCAGAGTGTCTGCTCAGTGGGGATATGCATGACAGCAGAACAGACTCCCGTCCAACAGGAAGTAACAATATTTAACTATCTTTTTCCTGACAACTAATTGATTCCATACATTTTTATGTTGATATAGTGTTTTTGGCTCACAACTTAATTAAACACCAATTAGTATCAGCTACAGTCTTGTTTGGCCCATTGTACACAGTAGAGTGGGTCGCTTTCATATCTCCTGATAATAATGGCATCCCTGGTTATGTACGGAATATTTTGAGGAATGTATGAAACACTTAATTGCAGTGCAACTCCAATTATTTCTTTGCTACATTAATTTGCTTTGTTTAAGCACCTCAAGCAGACTGAGGTTTGTCATGAAGACGATTATCAAAGATGGACAAATGAAGAAACTGCTCTGCTTGTGCACATTCACTTTGACTATTGCCACTATCTAACTGAACATCTGTCTGTACAGTGGCATGCTTAATTGCAATTATTTATTGCACAGCTAAAAAAAGAGAGCATACACACTGAAGCATGATGTAATGTGTTGTTTGATCACTAAATATTCACTAGAACACAGTCACGTACAGCAGTCTAAGCTTAGATGATGTTCTTCCAGGCTGTTGCACATTAGATCGCAGGAGCAGAACAAAGAACACCGGCAGAGCGTCAGCATGCGGAGAAAACACCACTGGTTACTAGTTTAATGTGAATTCTGTGAAGATTATTTATCCAAGTTCTCTTAGCTGTAGTGGAAGGATGTCAGATCACCATGATTGTTTGGTCACCCCAAAAAAGCCCCCAACACCCACCTCCATCCATCCTTCAGCCCTGCATGGATGGATGGAAGGATGAACAAAATCTGGGCTTAATAACTAATAAATGTTTGGCTACCAGGAAGAAACAATAACTGATAATGCAAATTGGTTCATTAGTCAAGTCAAATTTATTTGTACAGCACCTTCCAGCAACAAGGCAGTTCAAAGTGCTTTACATCATGAAAAATAAAAACATCATAAACACATTATGTAGTCAACAGTTGTGAAAACAGCAAGACATTAATTTTTGTTGAGTGTCATCATCAAAATTATCAATACACATCAAATATGTTGATGAATGTTTCATTTATTATGAATCAGAAGCAGCTCTAAACAGCTGGGTTTTTAGTCTAGATTTAAAGGAAGTCAGTGTTTCAGCTGTGTTTCAGTTTTCTGGACGTTTGTTCCAGATTTGTGGTGCATAGAAGCTGAATGCTGCTTCTCCATGTTTGGTTCTGGATAAAGAACCAGAACCAGAACTGAGAGGTCTTCATACAACATCAGCAGATCTTTAATGTATTGTGGTGCTAAGCCGTTCAGTGATTTATAATCTAACAACAGTATTTTAAAGTCTATTCTCTCATTGAAGGACAGTAGAACTGGGTGATCTTCTCTGTCTTCCTGGATTTAGTCAGAACACCAGCAGCAGCGTTCTGGATCAGCTGCAGCTGGAGGATTGATGTTTTAGTCAGAACCTGTGAAGACGCTGCTGCAGTAATCAATGTGACTAAAGATAAAGACATGGAGGAGATTCTCTAGATCTCACTGACTTTAGCCTTTAAATCCTGGAAATGTTCTTCAGGTGATAGAAGGCCGACGTTATAACTGTCTTTATGTGGCTCTGAAGGTTCAGGTCAGAGGTCATCACTGCTCCCAGATTTCAGTCTGATCTCTAGTTTCCAGCTGTAATAACTGAAGCTGTGCGTTGACCCTAGATCGTTCCTCTTTGGGTCCACAGATAATAACTTCAGATTTTAGTGGATTCCACCTGAACTGTATCCTAATGAATATGAGAAGCTGTGGAGCAGGAGTACTAGGTAAAGAAATCATAAAGAACTGTCAGGGTCCCATGTTGCTTTGGTTCTTTTGTGTTTGCTTTCTCTCTTTCTTGTTTTTTGTGTTCAGCCTTATTATCTGTCTTTGCTTTTGGCCAGTCCTTTCTTAATGTGCATTTTCTGACACATTTGGTCTGCAGAGTTTGTTTCCCCCGTTGGTCCGGACTGTTTGTACAAGTAACTGGACCAGACTCAGTTTTTAAGGTCGTCTCAGCCCACTTCCTAGCAAACTCTGATGTGGTTTGCATCTGGTGTGAATACAGACCGGCTTCAATTTAAACCAACTACAGGAAATATACTTACAACTAAGTACCAAGTGTCCAGAGGCGACCCCTCTGGACACTTAGGATGAAAATACTTGCAAGAGTGCAAGAATGTATTCTGCTGAGAAGGATTTGCTTTGGAAAATAAATAAATGTTTGGTGTGGTGGTGAATGTCTTTCGGTAGGGGAAGAACTAATCTGTTCTAAATAGGCCATTGTCAGCACGACTCAGCATTAACAGGAGGAACATGTGTAAGTAACAGCATTAAGAATGGCTCTGTTTTGTTAAGTGTCTCAGTCAGTCACGGCAATAAGGCATCAGCTCTAATGAATGTGACTCAGTAGAATGCTATCAGTATCAGTTCTACTTATCAGCTTTTGCTGTTCTTTGAAAGAAGCAAATCGAAAAAAAAGAAAAACTGAAAATCAAGATGACAATGATTCTGTGAAGACAAGACGTAGGCAGAGTACTAAAAAATTGCACTCAAGTGATAATAACACTACTGCATTTTCACTCAAGTACAAAGTGAAACATAGCCGTCCAAGGACTTTCTTGAGTAAGAACAAGAGAATTATTTCTTAAAAGGTACTAACCTTTTCATCATAACAAATACATCCAGCAGTTAAAGTATATTTGTTAGAACAGAGTCAAGAATTTGTAGTCACACTATGTACCGCTTACTATATATTCATTTGACCTTCAAGTGCCACAGCAGATTATGGAGAAGAAAATAACTTTACAATGACGAAGCAGTCTCATTAAGAAAAGTGTGTGTGTGCGTGAGTGTGTGTGTGTAACAGCACACGTGCACATGTTTGGTGCATGTTAGAATGTCTAGAACGTGTTTGTTCTTCAATCAGTGAAGTTACCTACAGACTATAGAGTGGTGAGAAACTGTACTCAAGTTAGCAATGCCTTAAGTATTAACACTCAAGAAAAAGTAAAAAAAACAAAAAAAGCAGTAAAAGTTTCCATAAAAGTACTTTTTCTTTCAAAAACTTAAGTAAATGTGAGTAAATGTATCCCACCTCTAGTGATGACCCTTCACAGTTTCATATCTCCATGAATATTCTCACATTTCGTCGCCTTAAAAATATGAACATGAAGTATTTTATTGGAACTTTATGCAGTAGACTAACAGTAGGAGTTTTCAGTTATGGAGTGGAAAGAAAATGATACAAGATTTTACATTTTAAAACTTGTTCCATAGCTTGTTAAAACCATCTTTAAGCAGATCTTTGCCAATTCAAATTTGCAAAACAGCTCAGGCTTCTGGGTAACACCAATTTTTGAAGTTTTGGCACAGATTCTCAGTTAGATTCTAGACTTTGACTAGGTCATCCGAACACATAAATACATTTGACATGTTCCATTCCAGCTCTGGCTGAAAGTGTAGGGTAGCATGTTCTCATTTTTATATCCATTCTTCATTTCTAAAAGAGCAAAAGCGTCCTTAAGTTGAATGTGATGTGACATTTCCAGCTGCTGGTATGATTTCATGGTCAGTCCCACTGATGATGTGGGAAGGTTAATACATCAGTTGTCCACTTTTATTTTATCTTCAGCAAACTACAGTATACACATTATGATAGGGGAAGCAAGAATCTACTCAGTGTGTGTATGGGTGTGGGGGTGAGAGAGAGTACAAAGTTTGTGAGAAACCCAAGTTATGAGTCACTCTGGGAATTTATGGCTCATACAGATTTCAACAAGCTGTCTTTCTGTGCCTGAGTAATAATACTCATCTTTGTATCGCTCCTTCTATAGCTCTGCATCCTTTTCATTTTTAGCTAAATTCCTCTTATTAAATCTGTGTGTGTGTGTGTGTGTGTGTGTGTGTGTGTGTGTGTCTCACTAAGTTTCTCTTTGCCTCCATTTCTTGACGGTCCCTGCTGGTTCTGAGTTCTAATGAGAAAACACGGGGGACCAACAGAATAATTAGGTTAATGTAGATTTGCATGCCCCCCCTTCCCTCTATTTCTCATTTCACACACACACACACACGCACACACACGCACACACACACACACACACACACACACACACACACACACACACACACACACACACACACACACACACACACACATAGTATGCCTTTCTGTCTTCAGGGGGACATTGCATTGATTTTTATTCATTTTTCGCTCATTTTTACAGTATAACTCACCCTTACCCTAAATCTGAACTTAATTCACACCTTAGTCCTAAACCTAACCCCCAACCCCAAAACAGCACTTCTTCTTATAGGGCCTGTTCTTCAGGCCCCATCAGATCCTCACAATGTCCCCACAATGTAACATACATATTAGGAAGATGGTTCTTACAATGTATCAAATACAAGGCCACATACACTCAGACACACACGGGAGAGCACGCAGACATGCTGAATAAATATGATTACAGCTGAAAGAGAGACCATAAGCTCTATGACTGGATGTACTGTACACATATGTGGGTGCATGGCATGTCGGTGAGTGGAAGAGACCCTGCACACACACACACACACACACACACACACACACACACACACACACACACACCCACACACACACACACACACACACACACACACACACACACACACACACACACACACACACACACACACACACCACACACACACACACAGGCTGTGTCTCCTGGGACTAACAGATAGAGCCCATTACTGTCAGGCTCATCTCCCTCTAATTGGCTGTGATCGGACCCCGTCGCCTCTGGAGGGCGGGGCCTCAGATTCAATTAAACTGTATGATTGGTCATTTTAAATATTTAATGTCCAAGACTAAAAACAACCCATGCAACACTTCCTGGAATCAAACTCAAATGAGGGTTTTCCACTGCATGCTGCGCAGATGACTGGGTGTGTGTGTGTGTGTGTGTGTGTGTGTGTGTGTGTGTGTGTGTGTGTGTGTATGTATGTGTGTGTATAGCTTCTATAAACATTTACATGCACAGTGTATGTCTTTGCAGAGAAGTGCACACCTTACAGTGAGTGTGCTAATTTAATCCATGTGCTCTAAAATACAGTGTAACAATCCTCCTGTGTGAGTGTTGTCCTATCTAATTTTATGCCAATTTGTTCAGTGTGTGTGTGGGAGTAAATGTGTGACTGTACACATGGGCAGTTGGCAGCAAAATTTTGCTGTGCATATACATGCTTTAAGACTGTTTGTGTACATTTATATAGTGTGTGTGTGTGTGTGTGTGTGTCCCAGTTAATCTGGCAGGCTCAGGGGAGAGCGACTGGAGCCATCAGAGGCTTTTCTCCACTTCCAGCCAGCGCCAGAAACACACTCACTACACACACATCCATACACAGTCATGGTCTACCAACAAACAGCCAGGCAAGCAAAAAAGACAAGAGAGAGGCTTGACTCTGAATGACACTTTATAAAACATCACAAGCATGTAAAAAACAAAAGGAAAAAAAAAATCCTCCATCCAGAGTGGGAGATATTTACAATTACTCATAAAGGATGGATGCTAGGGCTGCAGAGTAGAAATATAGGCAGCCTAAACAAAGAGTTTTATTTTGAAATCCTGGCCAGCCTCACCTGATAGGATGATGTGCAGATTATAGGAAGGCTGGCAAAACACAGAAGAGGAAGAGAGTGTGGGCAGCAGCAAGATAGACTAACTATCTTAAAGAGGGAGTGGGAGGAAAGACAAAAAAAAGAGGAAGATGAAGGAAGAGTAGGTGGAAATGATACAAACACAAAGTCCTATCAGGACAAACAGAACAGAATAGCTGAGAGGATAAAAAAACAAACAGCAGAGTAGAGGGCAGGTGGATGAGTAGACATAGCTGCTGGACCATCATGACTTTCCAGGAGTGTCTGAGCTGATCCTCACTTATGTTTCTGATGTCCTGTCATGGGTTGTTTGGTGAGAAACCAAGATGAGTCAGTTAGCATTCCGCTGGGCAGGAACAGTTCCCAAAGTATACACTCAGCTTTCCTTTCAGGGTTCAGCTTTGCAACACTTCACAATTCACCGGCAGATAATTGATCATTTCTAGATTTCAAAATGTTCAAAAATGTTTTACTAAAAGATATCTCCTTTTAGTCACTTACAATTGAAAGAATGATGGAATTTAGCAATCTGAGGTTAATACCAATTGACACAAGACCATTGTTTTCTGCTTCTCCAGCTCTGCAAGAAATAATGGACAATATGGAGTAAAATCAACCTGCTCAGATTGCTTAGTGTGCGTTCCCTACAGTCCTGTTTAGTCAGCTTTAATGGAACTCTGGTCCGTCTGGTTCATTTGGGGAGGTGTGAATGTGCAATTTAAAAAAAGTGAACGTTTTTAAAAATTCACTTTAAAAAAAGTGAAACCAAACCCAGATTGAGGTCTACAAACCTCAATCTGGGTTTGGATGAAGTGAACTCTGATTCGGTTTGAATGCATAGGTTAATACCCAGCAGATCTGAGACCACTCTAACAGCAGGACACAAATTAAAACGCAGAGCATTCTGGGTAAATACAACTATAACATGTGAGTCCAGCACTAGAGGAAGAAATGGCTCATGGTATTTTACCAAAGACAAAAGAGAAACTGGTCAAATGTGACACTCCAATTCTGCTTACATGTTGTGAAGAATGAAGTTCTCAGTGTCTTCTTCAGTAGTTTTCATATTGTTTCCTTCAGTGGCTTGCGTTGCAGCGTCCCCACAGGCGAGGAAGGGAACAGGTTGTTCAAAGAGTTTGGTTCATTTGACTCAGAGCAGAGAGAAAGAGAACCACATCAGATGAAAATGGAATAAATGTGGCAGTTTTGATCCTCAACTGAACTGAGTCTACTGGATTATAAGATATGAAAACATCTTCAGACAGAAAACCTTTGAAGCTAGTTTGAATAATAAACCAAGCTTAATGTATTGCTTAATAACTATGATCAATTGTAATGTATGTGTGATTAAACTGAAATGATTTTTGTTAAATGCCTTCAGATGACATTTGTTGTGACTTAGTGCTATATAAATAACCTGAAGTGAACTGAATTGGAGTCATTTGGTTTTTCCTGCTTTGAGGACTCTTGCAGGTTGTGAACAGACTTTTTCTTCTTTGGCATCGAAGAAAAATTCTGCACTGCAGTTTTTTGTTGAGTAACCTATTTTGAAATTCTGCATTAGAAACATTTCAGGGTTTCCCCGGGGTTGTCACCGCTTCTGGAATCCCCTCCTCCAGCTGAGTCCAGCTGAGTCCAGCTGAGTCCTCAGCTGAGTCCAGCTGAGTCCAGCTGAGTCCAGGTGTCCTGTGTGCTGCTGGACTCTGTCTGTCCGGTGTCCCTGCAGTCGGACGCTGCTCTTCCATCCATATCCGCTCTCCTCCCTGGTTTTCTCTGTGTTCTCTGCTGCAGCTGCTTCGCTGTTGCTCCTCCCACATCGACTCTCCTCGGGATGCTTCCCTCTCTACCAGCCCTCAGCTTTCCTGCTGGCCATTGCCATTCCACTCCAGATGTGTAAATAAACATAATAATTTCTCAAAGTAGTAAAAAAAAGTCTGTAACTGATTTTCTCCCTGGCATTTAGCACATAGAAATATTTTTGGTAATGACTTAAAAAAGAAATTCAGAGAGTGAGAAAAAAACAGGTGATCAGAGTATTTCTTTTCAAATGTGTTTTTGTGATTTGTATTTCTTAAAGTAAAGTCCCTTAGAATTACCAGCTGCACATTATCTAGCAATGTATTGGAAGCATGCTCAGCAGTAAAAGGAAATCCTCCTCCTCCATGGGTGTTGAGTTCAAACTTGGGTTTGAAAAAAGAGACAAGCAGTTTCTAACGTTCTATCAATCCTGCTGACATGATCAAAATCTTAGATGTAATGGCTGCAGCTGTCTGTCACTGGATGTCTACTCCGTCTGTCTGCGGGGAAGTACTTAACAGCACTCTGTCCTGTCATGGTAACGCAGCAGTGGGGAGTCTACACCGAAACAGAAAGAGAGGGTTAAAGAGAGAGTGTGTGTGTGTGTGTGTGTGTGTGTGTGTGTGTGTGTGTGTGTGTGTGTGTGGGTGCGCATGTGTATGGGTGTGTGCTGGTGCCCAGATAGGGCTTTGCATCAGGCAAGCCAGAAAAAAACGACAGAAAGCAAGAAAAAGTGACGAAGATAGAGCAGCAGAGAAAAAGGAATAAAAGAGGAAACGCTTTGCCTGTGTGCAAACGTGCGATAAAGCGACGAGTTCGGAGGGTAGAGAGATACAGACACAGACCAGGGGAGGGGGCTGGGGGAGACAAAGAGAGATAGAGGAACATAGACAGTGAATAGACTATTGAAGGCAGCTTTCAGTTGGTCTAAAGTCGCTTTCCTCACACTGACTGTGGTGTGTTGTGATGTGATGTGTGAGCAGAGATTAGTTTTATGAAACAACCTTTGTTGACTCAATTTATTGAATTCCACTGTTCTGAATACCAATAAAGAATGTGATATTTACTGTGCAAACAGCGGAAGCCTGAATCCACCGGGTGTGTGATGAGTGAAGCTGCGTCTGTTTCGACTGTTAGGTTTCCGTCGCTACGCTGCCCACACACACACGCACTCACACACTTTTGCGCCACATATTGTGATCATGTATAAACAGTTGTTGCTACATTATTCACGTGTCTGTGTGTTTTGTGGTTTTACCAACCATTTGGAGAGATGCACTCATCGGACAAACATTTGCATTGCAGCGTGATCTGCCGGTCGGCGTGCGTATGGAAGTGTGTGTAGGCGTGCATGTGGGCGGGTGTGCGTACATGTGGTAATGCGCTGCTGCTCGGTCGTTTAGCTTGTTGACACTTTGGGGTCAGAGCCATGCAGGGTGAATGGTGTTGGCTGACAGCGTGGAACCTCTTCATTATCCAGCCATAATGTTCTCATCGCCGTCGGCTCCTTGGCTCCCTCCTCACCCATGTCCCTTCACTGCCACCAACTTCACACACACACACACACACACACACACACACACACACACACACACACACACACGCACACGACCAATACCTCCACCGTCCATCATTTCTCTTCTTCTGCCTTTTCCCCATCCATCCTCTCCCTCCTCACCTGGCCATTTCTCCTTTCTGCTGCTATTCATTGCTGTCGATTCATCCTCCAGCTCCCTGCATGTCGTTTTTCTCTCTCTGTCTGCGTGGATCTGGTTCTCTCTCGCTCCATCTTTCTGACCCCATTCCACTGACGCTTTTACTTTTTTCCTTTTTCATGCTGTCCATTCTCATCATACATTTTTATTTGTGAATTTGACTACATGAAGTGACTAGTGATGAAACCTGTGACAGAAGCCAAATACCAAAAAATACAATAATCAAACCTTCTTATAATTGCTGACCAACTGCCTGCACGTTCCCACTCCTATTTTGATAACTGTATCAAAATAGGATAACTGTATTTAGTGCTGAGCTCCAGATCTTTTCAGTCATTATGCCCCTGACCAGGCCACAGACAGGACTGTGGCCTGGTGACATTTGTCAGAAAAACATGTGGGTAAAATTAAAAGATTACATAAAACCTAAATCTGTCAGGGGTATGAATAGTTATGGGCTTCAATGCAGATGGAACTAGCTTTGTTTCCATTGAATTGTTATGTGAATTTTAAGCAAATTTTGAAAAATGGCAAAATTTGAAAACAAAAAAAAAGAAAAAGAAAATCTGAATTATGTGTCTATTGGGTGTCATCTATTGGAATGAATCATCCAGACTGATTTTGTCAGATGTTGATGTTATATATGGCTGTGATAAACAGGTAGTAGAGGTTGTAAACTAGCATGGTGCACACATCCAAGAGGAATGGAGAGAATCTCATCTGAGCTGGAGATTTGGCCTTTTTAAAATTTTTCAGAGCTTTGTGCCTCTGGTAAGGCACAGACTACCAGTGCATGGGAAAGTTTGCTATGCCAGAACTGTATTGGTAAATGTGTTTCCATCTCCCCTTAAGGACATTAACTTCAGCTGAAGTTATTTGGAATTTTGCTGTTTCCTTTAACCTTTTGTAGCGCAATACCTCAAAATGCACATACAAAATGTTGACTACCGGCATGACAGTGAAGTGTTAAAATAGTTATTAAAGCTTTTTTGAGATCCTTAGCACAGGCAGCTCTGGAGTATTGTCTAGAGCAGGGCTCTTCAATACAAGGCCTGGTCTCTGGACCAACACAGCAGAATTAAATGGCTGAATTACCTCCTCAGTAAGCAGTCAAGTTCTCCAGTCCTACAAGTGACCTGATTATTTGACTCAGGTGTTTTGAAGCAGAAACACATCTAAAAGTTGCAGGACACCAGACCTCCAGGACTAAATTTAAAGAGTCCTGATCTGCAGTCTAGACTCTCTTACATTGTCAGTAGACCTGTTGAACAATTTGTTCAGGAGCATATTGAATGTAAAGAAAGAGCTGGTGGCCTATGTAGAATGTGGCTGATGGGCGGCAGCTCTGTGCGCTCCACCTACCAGTCACACCCTTCAGAAAGGAAGAGTGTGAAGTCAGACAAACAACCTCCACACAGAGAAGTGAATACAGCACTTAATGGACATACATAAGCAGAGAAGGATGCATGCTGGATGGTAAACAGGTGAGTTAGCTAAAGGATGACAACTGGTTTGTGATAAGTGCAGGAAGTTTGAGATGAGCAAGGGAGAGAGTGTTTAATGAGAGCATAAACAATGAGACTATCTCCACATGAAATAAATAGGGAACTGCTACAGATGCAGAACTAACTCAGAATAAATCAAATTTGACTAAGAAAAAGTACTTTGGAGCTCTGGATTACAGCTGCAGGGTTCTAATGGGGAGCCCATGAGGATGGCCAAAAGCCCACAGGCTCCAATGAGATGGCCCTAGTGGGTGGCCTAGGGGCCCAAAGAGGCCTTAGAACAGGGGTAGCTGTTCTAAGGCAGGACACCGGCCTGAGTGAAGTAATGAGGTCATTAGCAGGACTCTGCAGAAACTGACTGCACTTAGAAGGTGATTCAGTTATTTGACTGAAGTGTGTTGGACCAGGGAGACGTCTAAGAGTTTCAGGACACTGGCCCTCCAGGACTGGGTTTGCCCACCCCTGCCTTACAGAGTGGGCCAGAGGATTCAGCAACTGGACAGAAAAGCGAAGATATAAAGATGGACTTTCAGGACCTGCAGCCTTATAGCAACTGAATTCCAGAGAAGCTGTGAGGGATGATCCTGAGCCTGGCAGATACCAATTCATTGAGTGGGGAGATAGTTGTGGATGTATCATCTTTGAACCCTCTGCAACACATGCTGTGGATCATTCTGGACAGTCTTGGAAAACACAGAAACAGTCTCTGGCTAAGGCAGGTCGTCCTTAACTCTCCAGCTGAGCCACAATTACTTTGTAGTGTCTGTTCTAGACCTTTTAGCTGTTTGTGAATCCAATAGTTTCCATTTATATTCTCCATGTGTAGAAACCAGACCGTTTGTGCCTGAATGTTTGTTGCTTGAACATCATTTGCATACACATTGTTATTTGTGGCATTGAAGTGATAGACAAACATCCATATTAAGGCTAATAAGACTTCATTTCTGGTCTCTCTTTTAGTTTTTCTTTTTGTTTGCAAAGTTTTAGGGGACAAACTTGGCGTGACCCTACTCTTCCACACATCTCATTGTCTCTACCCTTACCAAGACCCTCTGTGTTCCTCTCTCGCACATTTCTCACTCTACTCTCTTTTCCATGGCTTTGAGCCCTATTTTCCTCTACCTCTGCTACTCATTCTTCTTTTCACTGGAGACTTGCCTCACCCTCGGCTGCTTCTTTCTTCGACCCTCCACTCCTCTTCCAGTCACTCAATACTTTCAATTTACTCTCCTCCTCTCTAATCTGCCACTTCATTCATCCCATGCTCTCTTTCATTATCTCCTCCTCTCGTCCTTTGCTTTCTGTCCTCCTCTTGCCGTTGGCTTTTCTGAACCATGGATTCAAGGATTCTCTATTTCAATCCACTCAATAACTCATATGCTGTATGCTGTCATGATGATACTTTTGTGAAGTTGTGTACATTTTGTAATGACGTATGCGTTTGTGTCATTCCATTCTCTGTGTGAAAGAAGTTTGGTTTGGGTTAAAAAAAAAAAAGAAAAAACGTTAGCCGATTTAGCCGGTAGAGCGGGATTACCTTCAACCTCCAGTTATTATTTACAGCTTTGACACAGGAAAGTCTTGTAGGATGTACACATGAAATCTCATGACAGATCACAAACTGCCACCAATTAATTGCCATGCTAACTTTACTGACCCATTTTTCTGAGCTATGGATGATTATTATACACTACTTCTTTGGGATAACCCAGTTAATAAGATACAGTAATTTACCTAAACATTATGTATAACAGTTTTTATAACTGACCTCATAAAAAGTTTAGACTTTCATTCCAGAACCTTAATTGTTCTGCCGTTGCCAGTGACGGCTTGACTTTGCCTCTCTGTTTAGATCATCGTTTTGTTACACGTCCAAGGTCAACCAATATTTAAAAAAAAAAAAACATGATCACCCTCATGTCATAATCACATCTGTTTTTCACTGCACAGTGTCTCCAACATCTCCTTCTCCTTAATTATTTGTCGAGAAAGAATCAAACACCTTCCTGTGTTGCAAGTCCATTGGAAGCTGAGATAAGAGCCCTTTGGACTCTAGGTAGTGGGAAATAATGGAAACAAAAGGAAATCTGATCATCAAACTGACTCTGTAATTCCCTGGTGTTTACAAGTGTGATTGTTATTACAATTACACCATTACTGCATTCATTTAAATAGAATCCAATCAAGTACTCCAGTGTAGGCAATTTTCACTGCAAGACTAGCTGCATGTTTTTGCTGCAGTCCACAGTTATGAGTTCAACATAAAATGAGCTGTACTGTGTTTTCTGTTGGATATTCCCGGTAGATTCTGAAATCGGATGTGTTTTCCTGCACATGGACACAAAACAACAGGAGGTATGATGAAACGTTTCAAAAGAAAGACACTCGTGGAGCAGTAGGAAGCACTGAATGCAGTTTTGTAGCTGAACAGAATTTTTAAGCTTAGAAAAAGAGAATAAAGCCAGCAAGTCAAAGGAAGCTAACATGCGCATAAAAAACACAATACCCTGTTATGCTGAATTATTGTGTATCACGTAATAATATACAGAGTACATAATTTACTTTTGGACTGCAGGGTAGTACAGATGTTATCTCTGTTGCTTCACAGCAAAGACAGTCCTGACTCTCCCCATCCATCAGCTCTCATGTTTCTGCAGCTTCCACACCCGTCCAAACCGCTGCATGTTGGGTTACTTAGAATCTACTAAGTGACCCTAGGGGTGTATCTGTGTGTGTGTGTGTGTGTGTGTGTGTGTATGACATGAGGCTGAGAACAATCTGATGTGACTTTTGTCCCGATGCTACGACAACAGGAAACAATTTCAGCATTTCAGCCCGATCATGCAGAGCCTTGAGTCTGCTGGGGTGAGAGAAGATGAAGACTGGATGTGTGTGAAGGGAACTGACCTGCCAAACTAACATGTTTTCATATTTTTGAGGGAGATCTGGATGGAGTCAGGATTTAGAAACTGATAACTGACCTAAATGTTAATTTTTGATTTGATTTGATGAAATAATTAAACAATTTTAAGGCATTTAATCACTTCTTTGTTTTACATACAAAGTCCTTTGCACAAGCTATACATCTCCAGACCACAGCGGCCGTCTGCCAAACAGCTCGGCCCACTGTGGGTTCATTTCTGCATTTCAAAAAGCCAATCTGATTGAAAGCTGAAAAAGACTATTGTTGTTTACTTAGTGGAGTTAGCCTATCAGCAGAGTTATTCAAATCTGAAATAGCATCTCAATGCAGCAGAATCACAGACGCTAATGTTAAGCTATTGCTAATGCTAACTTCAGTCCACATCACTAAAGATTGAATAACACTTTGATCTAATCTGATGATAAAATAACCCGAAGAACAGATTTAAAACCATAAAACTCTTTGTTGCTGAGCTCATATGTCAATAATTTAGCAGCAAAAAGGCGTTTCCGAATTTAAAAAAATAGCTTACATAGTTTTTGATTAGAATACAATTAATTAATTAATTAATTACAGACTCTGCGATCAGCTCAGCTAAAAATTTCAATCAAATCCCACCAATAATTTTTACAAAAACCATTAGTCACTGTTGGGGTCAGGAAAGTGGTTTGTTGTGTCTTGGTGTGGTGTTTGTGCCTTGAACATTTAAAGTTGTCTGTCATTATCAACCATAAGGGAGAACAATATAGTCTGAGCTGTAAAACCAAAAAATGGTCAGAGAACGTACCCTTAAAGAACCACACATATTACATTTGTTCACCCAAATTTCTAATTAAATTAGTGTGAGCCTTGAATTAAACAAATGAGAATCATCCATGTGAACCAATTTAGCACCATACCAAACAACCCCACTCATTCCAGTCTATCAGAATTAGTTGAAAGGTCACAATTCATACCTTTTGCAAGATCTCAGAAATTAATTTACACTTAAACCCAAAATTATTCACCCCAGAATTAATGACACTTTTAAACAGTTAGGACAAACAACTGTTTAAAAACAGTTGACCCTTTGAAGCAATTTGTCTCTAAATTGCTCTTTAGAAGCAATTTAGAAACAAAGATTTTGCAAAGAAACGGGACAGAAAATTCAAATATTAGTTTCCATTCTGACTCTGAACCACATTTCCAGCTTTTATGTTTTGTTTAAAGAAAGTCAAGAAAATGTAAGATTTTTTTGAATATCATTATTATTATTTTTTTTTTACTTTGGATATTTGCAGATCATGTTTGCTTTGCACTGTTGTACCAGAAATTATGAAGAGTGTTGTTTAAACTTTAGTCTGGCTCAACTCATGACTAGTTGGAGATTTGATAGCAGCAACCAGTTTGTATTTTTCTCGTCTCGGTCTCTTTGCAACCAGACTGAGTGAAATGAGCTGTAACACTGCACTGATAAACCACATCTCCCAAATCAGATACATAAACAGATTTTAATTATTGGTTCCCCCTGTGTTCCATGCACACTGAATGACTTTATGAAGCCATATTTCACAATATGAAATGATTGTTTCAAGAATTTCCATCTTTGTATTATATAATGCAACAACACAGGGGTTTTGCTAATAATTTGTCATGTGACTCCTTTTGACATTATGCCTCCTATTAATATTTTAGTCATGTTTAGCTTCACATATTCTCAGAGCACTTCCGTTTTGATGACTAATTTCAGTTCAGAGGGCAGGATGCAATTTGTTTTTGTGTGAACGTGAAATGACCTCTGGACCCAGGTGTTTTCTGCCTTCATGCTGCCGCTCAGAAAATGCTATTTAAATTTATGAGAAAAAAATATATAATTGCATAACTGTAAATGCTGTAATTTGTAAAAAAAAAAAAAAAAAAACCCCAGAAAGCTTAATGCATGTTACTAAACTAAAACCTACAAAAGTAGCGAGACGAACTGCAATTTCCATCCAGCATGACTTGGTAAGAAGAGTGGTCGTCTTGCAGTCTGAAAGCTGTTGGTTCGATTCCAGCTTCCTCCTGTCAGTGTGACCTGGGGCCAGGCTCTTAAGTTCCCTACAGATCTTCATAAATGTTTCTGAATGTGAACATTGGTGAAGGTGCCTGCACTGAAAAGAACGTTGAGCAGTCAGCATGACTAGAAAAGACATTTAAATACTTGCATGTATTGACCTCCTGCAACTACATCACTTAATCTTGCTGAAGTTGTTTTTGCCATTATATAAACATGACTTCTACACAGTAAATTCTGCAGAGTTAAATCAACACTATGCCAAGTCTATTTGGTCCTTATCAGAATTGGTGTCAATTTAACTCTTTTCAGAGTTATTTCAACAAGAAACTGAGTAGTTTTAACACTTGAAAAAGTTATAACTACTCAAACTATTGTTGAAATAACTCTATAAGAGTTAAATTAATGCCAATTCTGAAAGGGACCAAATAGACTCGGCATAGTGTTGATTTAACTCTGCAGAATTTACTGTGTACTTGTTCAAGTTGGGCTAATTTGTCTGTGGAGGCAGCAAACTGTTTGGGCTCATGCACAGAGGTGTTTACAAAGTTAGAAGTAGCTGGCCTAGAAACCGAACCACACTTTCTTCCTCTCAACGTGTTTGTTGATTTGATCAAGTCGCTGCGTTTGTCTGATTCCATGTAACAAAATTTTTACCACTATGTCATAAACAACGTTTTATTTACATCAGAGCAGACTTAAAAGGGTACAAAGATCTAGATGTTAACCAGTTTTTGTTTTTGTAAATGGTGGGATACATAGTGGGGCATTTTCTCCATGGTTACCAATGATAAGATGTGTACCTTATTCATAATACAGTAATTGATTGCATCTTACTTGTATTGCTTACTTATGAAGCAAGTGAATGATATTCCTCTTACCATGTAAAAAGTGTTTGCCTCAGATCTACAAATACACAGAATGCTGGAAGTTCTTCCGATTCACAGCTGCAATCCATCGGCGTCTTCTTTCCTCAACAGGTTTATGATAAAATGACAGGTTTGGGTTGCATCCTGTTTGTTTGGGAAGCCGACCGGTCAGCACCCTACGACCCAGAATGGAACTGTGCAGGAAAGCAGTAGCTGATCTTCCTCTGGTCTAAGTTTGTAATGGGCCAAACCTAAGGAAGATGTGTTTATTTACACTTATTACTTTGGTTGTGGCATAAAACGTTAAAACGTAAAATGCAATGTTTTACTGGTAGGTAAGTAAGTCATTAAAAGTACTACAGTAAAGCAACAGCTTTTGAGAAGAGCTTTATCCAAGTAAATAATGCTCTTTTTGAGGATATCGTCTGATAACTAAAATGATGTATCGATGATCTTAATACAAATCCTGCCAAACTGAAGCTAACTGCTATCTGTAGCTTCATATTTAATGGAAAAAATATCACATGTTTCAATCTTTCCACCATATGCTCACTAATAAAGTAAATCTTAGATTTTATTAAATGTCAGATTATTCTTTAACTAAGCTCACAATACTACTTAAACCGGAAGGCTTTGACTTGCTCAAACGCAACATAAAGGTCTTTCATCAATCTTCATTTGCCTCAAGCTGATTTTTTTTAGAGAAAATAAATCAACATTATCTGTCAGTGACAACAGCGTTTTGTATGAACATCTCCCCTCGTCTGCAAATATCACACAGTATGAGGCGTGTGTGGAGCAGCGATGCCTGAGACGGGATATTGTGGTTTGTTCAGCAAATACGGTATGAGCAGAAAAATCATCAGAAAATAAACGTGTTACTCTGTGGTTCAGATGAACCGCCCCCCCCCAAAAAAAACAAAAAACCTTGTATTGACGCAGCCGAGTGATGCGAGCGCAGAGGGTAGCATGTGAGTGGGCTTGTGTGTCCATGCATGCATGAGCGGACTGTCAGTAGTCACAGCAGTGCCAGTACTTCATATTCATGTCTCTCTCCCCTTCTGTCTCTGCGTCTCTTTCTTTTCTCCTTTCTTTCTCCCTGCGTCTCTCTCACCTGTTCATTTGTCGCTGCTTGACAGTTCTCATTATTGCCTTGGCACTAGCTCAGCATGTCCTGCCAAAGCAAGACACTGAAATGGAATTTGAGAAAGAGAGAGCGTGTGGGAGATTGTAAATGAAGAAAGGGAGGAAGATGCTGACAGAGAAACAGAGAGAGGAAGAAAAGGGAGAGAGAGAGAGAGAGAGAGAGAGATGAACAGACATAGGAGAGAAAGAGGGAATAAATGAGAAAAGAATAAAGAGTCAAACACACAGGGAGGGGTGATGTAGCATAATTAAGACTACTTAACTCTCACTGGAATGACAATGAAGCAGCGCGAACAACACCGACAAAGGTATTAACAGGGACACCTTTACCTCTACACAGAGAGACACACACACTGACAACACACAGGGCTGAACTGTACACACTGAAGTTTGCTTCAAACAAGGAGTAACAGCAGCAAAGCGTCATGCTAACTAGAGGTGACTGTTTGAGACCATTAAAAAACTCATTCATATCCGTTGACTTTCCCACTAACATATATATCTTTATAAATGGGTACAAATAATGTATTTTTCATAGAGATTGAGAAAAGTCTGCATAACATCTCCATTTTCTGTGTTGCCATACCATTAGTCTTGATCCCATCAATGATTTTTAATGCATATTTCAAAGTAAATTAGAAAAGGAAAGTAGCTGCAAAAATTATGCATTAGTCCCTGAATTTGACAAAAAAGTTTGACGCTCACTTGAAGTGGTTTATGGCTTCTCTGAAAAAGCCATAAACGTAAAGTAAAGTGTTTTTCATAAACCAAAAAAGACCTCAGAAAAAGAAAAGAATAAACATCACAGTTTTTGACATTGAAAAGTGTGGATCAAACAGATTACATGAGAAAGTTGTTTCCCTTCTTGACATGAGGAGACAACAAATAAATACTCCACTGCTCAATAGTTACTATGTTGATTTTGTTTTTAAGTAAAGTTTAATTTTCCTAATTTAAGTTCAGATTTTTTCCCCCTCCTAACCAGAGCTTGGCTGGATAAACCACATTCAGATGGGTGGATGATTCAGCTCATCCTGCACCACCTCCACCACACCAGGATCCTGTTTGTTTAGTCAGATTTTTTCTGAAGGAGCATGAAAGCCAATCTATTGGGGATATTCTATATTCACCTGTGGGAAGGAAAGCAGACTCCTTCTGTTTTGCTGTTTTCTGATGATTACTGTAACCTCACACATTTGGGTTCATATGCATACAACATGTGCACAGGGAGGATTTACAAGTGGCTAAACAATATTCCCTACTGGCCTTCTAAGGACACACACACGCACAAACCCCAATACACTCACGCCCACACACACACGCACACGCCCTGAATACACCATATTGATTATGAGGAGCCCTTCATCCTTTCAGGTTATTAAATTATTGATCAGAGACAGAGACTTTTAATGGAATCCAAATGTCATGATGTGTTTTTGTGTATGAGCATGCATGTGTAAATGTAGGCCTGTGTGTGTGTTTACGTGGTGTGCGTGTGTGTGTGGGCGTGTGTGTGTGTGTGGGGGTGTGTGTGAGTATAGGAGAGATAGATGAGGAAAAATCCCAAACTGAAAGTGTGAACTCTGGCAAAGAACATAAGAACAGAAGGAAGAAAGGAATTACCAGTGAGTACTAAACCTGTTAATGTGTGTGTGTGCATGTTAGATGAACAGTGTTCACTACTCAAGCTAAGATTAGGAGACAATGCAGACAAAATAGAGATGAAGAGGCTTAGCTCTGTTTGTGTGCAGACAGGCCCGTTTCCTGCTGCACATTCTGAGATTCTCTTCTTGTTCTGTTATGCTCAGACTCTGAGTAGTTTACAGTTTTAAAACCACAAATATTCTGACATTTCACTCCTTTATCTTTACTGTGATACCAGAAAAGATGCCAAAGAGACTGGAGTTATCTCCTGTTGTAGCAAGGGCAGAGTAGCACCTTGCTCCCTGCCTGTTACCCCACGCTGACCGAAGGAAAGAAAATGATCACAAGTTTGTCCACTAGATGAAGTGAGCTGTTCTTGAAAATTCATCTGTGGCTTGCACACTTGCTTTTCTATGGTAACTGTAGCAAGATACACATTTGGAACAATTTATAGGAGCTGGCATTTCATTTTCCTGTTGGGTCATGCACATGTACGATGAACCTTGACCCTTGTTTGAGCTACCCATGTGAAGGTAAAACCCCCCCAAAAAAGACAGTAAAATTAATGCAACGTTTTTTGGTGAAAATATTGGAGGAAAATTTGTACTTATCACCTTGGAAGCTGTGTGTGGGATTTATTTGGACATCCATGAAGTTCATGCAAGGCAGCCCAACACCTTACAGGGACGGGGAACTTCAGGATGGATTCTTACCAGCTTTGTTTAGTCCAATTTAACGGAACTCTAGAAAGTTTAGTTCGTTTGAGGAGGAGTGACTGTGTAATCGAACCCAAACACTGAACTCTGCCTACAAACTTGAGTTTTGGTTCAGTTGAAGTGAACTCCAATATATTTGAGTTGGAGAAACGACCAGTGGTCTTCTTTCCTTCAGCAAGCAACAGGAAGCTGGAGATGATGGCAAGATGGATGGAGCTAAATACAGGACATTGATGGGAGAAAAGCTTTTCACCTGCTGCAAAGTAAAATATTTACTCAGTTACTCCATGTGAAAGGAATAGAATGTTAAACCAAAGAACAGAAAATAATGAAATATTAGTTTTACAACAGACAGCAAAGTGGGAGGAAATGACAAAGCGGTGCTGCAAACTTCCTTAACTTGGAGAAAGCCTACATGGTAGGAGGACCATCATTTATTCACGTCAGACCTTCATAGTATTTACCATAATTTACCCAAGGCATCCAACCAAGTTAGTTCAGGTGTGGAGGAGGAAAGAAGCCTTGGGCTATTCTTAGATCCGGCAGGAGGCGAGACGGCTACACTCTGCTTAATTTGCAAGCTAGGTGGAATGATTTCCTCTGAGGTGAGAAAAGGAAATCAAATGTGCAAAGAAGAACTCCAAACAATTCATTTCAGAACGCTGGTGATCGTTCTGTGTTTGTGTGTGTGTGTGTTTTTTTTTTTTTATTATTATTATTTTGCTTTGACCTTTTAGGATTAAAGGTCAGTAAAAGTACAAACAGCTTTGATGAAACTCACTCGTGTGTTTAAGTAGTTTTACATCATTTTTATTTTATATTTGATTAAATGCATAAAGCAGTAAAAGTCTGGTTTTCTCTTTCAGGCAATGTTAAGTAAGCAACTGTTTCCTTGATTTAACATAATTGAATTCTACACTAAAAAAAGAGCAATAAGTTTACTTCTAGCAGGCTAAACAGAAATGAACTGTTACTTCAGCAGGAGTTAAAGTGTAAAAATGAATGGATTTCATTGAATCCACTAATTTGGAGAAAAAACAGAAAAAAGCAAATAGCCACTATTTCCCTCAATTGTCATTCTACTGAACAGAATGACATCGAGACATCCAGCTCAGGGTGCTGAGCTGGATGTCAGGTTGAGCAACAGAAGCTTCTGATGCTGGAGCCGGAGGAGAATCTGATCTGGAGCTCACGTTCGCTCCCCCTGAAGCTGACCTTCTCTGCTTGATCCCCAACCAAGCAGAAGCCGGAACAAACCCCACAAGCTCCTTCTTAAGTTATAATTTCATGGTAGTCACACAAACACCTGGGTTGATTTATTTCAGAGAGTTAATTGAAGAGCAGTAAAAAGCACAAAACACCCCAAAAATACAAAGTTGCTGTCACACAAAAGCTTCTTCACTTTCATTCGTTTTGTGTTTTCTGTCATGAGAATAACTTCTTTTGTTCACCTTTCACATCTTTCTGCAGTTCCATTCCTCATAAGAAGCAACTGGAAGCAATTAAAAGGAACTCGCCTCCCCACTAAAATACCAGACAAGCTGTCTTTAAATCTTTCCCACATTCACAACTGGTGTGTGCGGTGGTAATTGGGTCATGCCATCTGGCAAAAAGCATGTCTCCTATTTTTGTTTTTCCTCTCCTCTGTCTCTGCCAAAGCTGTCATGTTTTTTTTAAATGCATGTTGAGGACAAGCTGCGGGATAAAGATGTCATTTTTATGGCAAGAAAAATGTGCAGAGGAGCCTGTTGGTTGATATCTCAGTTGATTTGCTAATTGTTTGGCCAAGAGAGGGGGCCAAGTGCTTGCTATGACAGAAGATGCCATTTTGTCCATGTCTCCCCACTCCTACCTGTCTGCCTGCAGTGAACAGAACTGAACACTCAGATGTTCCATTTGGCCTGAAAACTTTCCAGACACCAATCAGATTGGTTCTAAAGCAGACTGCTGAGATCAAGCTCCTCTCTGGGCTGTGGCAAGAAATCTCTTAGCAACCCAGCGGACACAAAAAGTCTTCCAGTATCGATCCCGCTCAAAGTTTTCATCTGCATCCTGACCAGTCAGAGATGTTCTCGTTGGAAAAGGGAGAATCAAATGGAAGCACTGAATAAAAGCAGTGCTTCCATTTGATTCAGTCTCAGTGCAGGGCAGGTTGAGCTTCCTATGTACAGAGGTTTAGGTTGGACACAAGCAGAATGAAATAAACACCGAGGCACCAAACGTCTCTATGGACACCGGTGTCTGTCTGACATCTCTTAGCCAGTTCTCCTCTCCCGCTCTCCTTTTCATCTCCGCTCATGTGTCTGTGCTGTGTTTTTTGGTGATGTCAGAGCTCAGCGTGTCTCTCATAGTGTGCAGAGTTTGATTTTGAAACGGAAAATGATGCAAGCGAAGGCAAGTAAATAAACCGGTTATATACATTATCTGGTCTGTATTTCACTTCCCCCTGTGCCGCTCTGTTTTGATTGGATACACAGAGTGGAACAAAGCACATGGAGATATAAACCCTGTGCCTGCATTTTCACATGGGAGAGTGGAATGATATGCAGAGGGAATGGAGGAGGTGAGTGAGCGACAGAGAGGCTCTTAGGTGAATTGTTTTGTGGAATTAATGCTGTGGATAAATAAAGAGAGATCGGAGGTGTCTCTTGGCTGTGATGAGTGCCGTCACTACACTGACTTAATGAAAGCACCCCGCTCTTCATATTTCACTCCACACAATCTGATTAAGACCCCCATCCAAATGGGAGCACACTTACATACACATACAGGAAATATAAAAGCAGGCACAACTGTGTTGATGCGTACAAACACATCAAATGCGGAGACATATTGCCTGGGTAGAGGGAGGAAGAAAAGGGCGAAGCATGGAGAGAAAGTGAGCAATAGGGTTGTGTCCCAGAAAAATACTTATTGACCTATCAAGAAGACAACATGCCCACCGGCTCCACTTACACGCCTTCACTCATCTTGCTAAATGTTGAAGTCATTCTGAAGGCTTTTGCGTTCATATTTCAACCTTTCTCAAAGAAATTGTTGAGACAAATTTTAGAGAAACTCCCATTACTAGGTGCCGCTCATGCAGAAAATAAATGATAAGCATTGTTGTTTCAGAATCCCATTCTAGTCATAGTTCTGCTCATCTCTCTCTCTAAGGAAAATGAGATATTGTGTCTTTCTTTTGGTTGTTGTACACCTACAAGACTAAACGCCTCATTTAGAGCTGAGTTATCTATCTGTTGGGGGTGTGATTAAAAATATTTCCTGGATGGGTCAATGATTTTCATCTAGTCCAAAGCATGTGCCCGTAAATTTACAACCACTTTCCACTAATAATTACCTCTGAAATTACCTGTCTTCTATCTAACCGGGCTCTGTTCTTGTAATTTAGGTTCCTGTTCAGCATGCTCTTATCTTAAACTGATTCTCTAGCTGTTTTTGAAATTTACATGTGTGTATGCGTATGCGTGTGTGTGTGCCTGTTACACACAGAAGACCACAAACATTTTCACCAGAAAAGGAAATTTGTGGAAAAGAATCTTTTCCTGGGCTTCACCAGCTGCGTTTTTTATTGCAAATATGTGCAAAATGATGTTGATATTCTGCTTATGTTGAGAAAAAAAACAATTTCAAAATTGCATTGTTCCTACTGAATAAGAAACACAATTAAAATCACATGTGAATGAGTTTGTTCATGCGGTCAGTCATTAAAAAACATCCTGCACCATCATCCTCCATCCACTTCCTGTTGTCTTTTCCACCAGTAGCAACACCCCATTGTTGAGCACATGACTTGTGTGGTAGGAAAAGATTTTTTAATTATGGTTTTGAAAAATACACTGATTCCGATGTAGCCAAAAAAGTGAGGTCTTCAAAAATGAAGACCTCACTTTCTACTAAGCAGATTTATTTTCGTGATTCCAATTTGCGTGATTTAATATCAGTGGAAACACAGCTATTTTTATCTCACTTTTACTGTGTTCTGTTGCTTAGGTACAGAGGTCTGCTCTGAGTTAGCTTTTGGTTAAGGTTAGGATGAGGAATAGACTAGTACTGCTTAGTACTTAACAACAGGAAATCATGGAACGTTTCCAGCTGTTTTGTGTTTTCACAACTGGATGAATCCAACATTCTGTCTTTGCTTTTTCCTGATCTGCTGGTATCAAGTATTGTCAACACTAATACTGTTCCATATTTAAAGCTCTGATTTACGACAAGTTGGCTTACAGTAGCAACAATAATCAATAATAAATTTAGCACCAAAAATACTTTTTACCTTGATAAATCACTGAAGTAAACCAGAGGCTTCATTCAAACTTCAGAGGTTGCAGGGCAGGTTTGATTCTCTGTATTTATCAGAAATAACAAGCTGATGATACGTTGTGCTATGATTTTTATAATTTTGTCTTAAACAACAAATAACGTTTTGTGGTGCTGAATTTGCTACGTTGGTATTCATAATGTTAGTTTTGTGGTTTGTTTTCTTTCTAGTTTGATGATAAGTGTTTCTTGGCAGGTGACAGTGAGATGGTGGAACTCAGATATAGTTCCACCATATCTGAATCTCTATCTGTCCCTGTTCTTGGCCTTTAAGTCAACTGTATTAATGACTGTATTAGTAATACTAGTGGGAATCTGAATTGATGCAGAATTATTTGAATTGATTTGAACAGGTGTGACTTTAAACATAAAGCAATTCTGCAGAGAGGAGAGCGATTATTCCTCCACACTGATGAACTCCCCACTGCCCACCTGATGACAGGTAACCAGGCATAAAACATGTTTGGGAATAATGGCTTTTTCACACAGGGCCAGGTTGGTCTGTGTAGCTTTTTCACAATAAATGAAATCATTATTTAAAAGCTGCTTTGCATATTTAGACAGGTTATCTAAGTCTAAAATGTTCTTGATGATCTGGAACATGTAAGTACGATAAGAACAGGGGAATGTGGAAAACATTATCACAGCCCTGAACCTTGTTACTTTTAGTTTGGTGAAAAAATTAATGGCCTTCAAGGCAAACCTTTGTCCTAAGCCAGAGCAAATGTCTCTCCAATAATCAATTCTTCTTCTCTTTAGGAAAGTAAAAAGAACAATCCTTTGGTGGTCTCATTTAAGCCCGCTATAGTTGCAGCAACTATTATTTCTATTGTTTAAGAGAATACTTTGTACGAACCTGTTTGTGCCATTTTTGAAAACGTTCAATGTAGAAGTACTCTGCTCTGACTGATAGAACAAAAAACATCCAGGTTGAGACAGCTGAGTTTGTTTCAGACTATTTGAGCCTAAAATCAGAGATGTCTGCCTGTTAGTGCCAATACGACAAGTTAATGTTTATAAGCTGTAAAAACTCAGTTACATTGACATGAGTTTTATTTGTAGCAATATACATTAAAATGCATAATGAAATGTGTTTTCTTCACTTGCACCAATAAAAAACCTTAAAAAAAAAATGTGTGTGTGTCTATTTATGTATATGTCCTTTGCTTGGAGCGCCCCAGCAGGGAGGCGAGCAGGAAGCATCCTAGCCACATGCCTGAAGCCCTTCACCTGGCTCCTCTCCATGTGGAGAAGCCTTTGGATGGCCGAGCGTTTCTGAGGGAGAGCCCAGACAACGTGGAGAGGAAACTTGTTTGGAAGTTTGTGTTCAGGATATTGTTCTTTCATTCTTCCCTTTCACTTCCAGAGCTTGTGAACGTAGATGAGGGTAGGGATGTAGATCAACCGGTAAACTGAGAGCTTCACCTTCCTGCTCAGCTCTCTCTTTGTCTTGACAGACCAGGACAGCGCAGCATCACTGCAGACGCTGCACCAATCCACCACTCAATCTTCTACTCCATGTTTTTCTCATTTGTGAACAAGACCTTGATGCTTAAACTCCTCCACTTGGAGCAGGATCTCTTCCTTAACTCTTCCCTCTCAGACTCTGACTTAAAGGTACAGGTTCTTTAACTCACATGGCTGTTAACTGCTGCAGCAAAAGCTTGAGATCAAAATCTGATGAAATCAACAGAGCCTTATCATCAGCAAAACATCAGAGGTCTAATTCTGACGCCACCAAAACAGATTCTCTCAAGATTTTGGCTGCGCTTACAAATTCTGTCCATAAAGGTTATGAACAGAATCGGTGACAAAGGGAAACCTTGACAGAGTTCAGCTCTCACCAGAAATGAGTTCGACTTTCAAATCATCAAAAAGGCTGTAGATCCTATAAAGTGCCTCAACAGTTGCAGAGTCAGAAGCAGAAAGTAATGAGGACAAGCTGAACTGTAGAGTACATGACTATTAATTGATAAATTTTTTCCAGAATCTGGACATTATTGCTGTAAAGGAGTGATCTCTGCTATTGTGCAGCTGAATCTTGACCCGATCTGCTGTCTCTTCTGAGTTGTGCCATGTCTTGGTGCAGTTGTTTGGTTTCACTGATGTAGACGCCTCATTGCATTGGACAGCATGCACAACCCCACACAGCTTGGGCTTTAGGAAGTTTGTCTTTGGGTTGAACCAGTCCTTCTGTAAGAGAGAGGGAGGGTTGGTTCAATAGACACTGAAGAATCTGTCAACACATTTATGCTCATTAATTCAGTTCCTTGATACTTGACACCAACATTCTAGCAATGGCTGAGCACAACAAAACTGAAGTGCATATAACAAGACTATAGTTTCTACTGATAATTCTGAATGAATCAAACAAATGGATTTTTTTACTTTGTCTTTGTAACTATCGTAGTCATTTGTTCAGATTGTCCCCTTCTTTCACTTTGAGTGTTCTCCTCCACACTCTAAGTCACATTAGTTTTACTATCAATGGGAAACCATGTTCTTAATATTCATCTAAAATCTCTGTGGTCATTATTATGACGCTACAGCTAACATTAGCAGATTGTTATGAGTCATTAACTATCAGCCCATAGACAAAATATGCCTCCAGTAATAAATGAATGACAGTAAAATATGTGGGTCTCTGTAGGAACTGCTGTCTGTAGCTTCCATACAGTTTTACATTCACTTCTGATTAAAAGAGACAAAGATTGTAAACAGACATGTTGCATATTCCATTTTGTTTACACACACCACAGTCATTGGCAGGCATCAGAGTAAGTAAAATTTATAGCACATGCAGAATGCATTGATTTTGAAAATTGCTGTGATAAATTAGTTTCACTCAGTTTATGTAAATAGCGCCAATTCACAACATATCAATGGTCCTTTGGGAAAAAAACAGAAATCAGATGGTCCAGAAAATCTGGTTCACATTCATTTTGCAAGTATTGTAATCAAGAGCTGTTCTACTTGTTGTATGTTGTCAAGTTTAATTATCATCTCTTTTCCTTTTTTCCTTAATTTTTACTATGAACTTTTCTGAATTCAGTGAATTTTTTTGTGCGGTTTTGTTCTTTGTGAAGTAACAATGCATAAGCACATAAGGATGGAAATACAACTCTGACTAGAGCAACAATTTATAGAGTCAAACAACAACAAACATTTCCCATTTCATTAAGGAGGAACCAACGCTAATGCAGAATAATGTGTAATGAAGTGTGTGGCCTCTAGGGGTCACTGGTAGTGTTTAAGACTTCTAACCTTGTTGTGTTTTTTTTATTTTTTTATTGATGTCTTATTACGAACTGTAATGCATTTTGTGGGTATCAGTCAATTCCATTTCATTGCTTTTTGCAGAGTGGAGCTGAATTAGAATTGGGAAGTGAAGGGCAGGAGAAGTAAGCAGATGAGTGGGGTTGATGGGGGGTGTACACTTCCATTAAGACAACAGTATAAGTAGTGGTGACTACAGAGCCCAGAGGAGACAGCTCCAACCAAAAGGTAATTAGTCAGCAGCACACTACTCAGCACCAAGGACAGCGCCGACGCCTCCTGGTACTACGCTCCAGTACATGTGACGATGTGCTCCATCCCCATGCCAACACACCGCTGCAGTCGTTATTGGCAATCGCGCCCTCCACTACCTGTGGCGATGTCGTTTTTCCTGCCCTGAGGATGGTGACTTGTTTCAGCCGGGCTGATGAAGAAGCGTACCTGCAGTGACGACATCTCTGCCCAGGATGGAAACGGAGACACACTGGGAGAATTGCATTTCCACCTGACTGACTCTGGCAGATTGTATCACAAAGCGTGCTGTGTGCATTTAAAGCTGGCATTAATGGGCTGTTTGCTTTTTTCCAAAGCGATAGTCTCTTACATGGATACCATATTAATAGCTGGCTTAAACACAACCTTGCAACTTTTACTCACTTTCTTCTACATTTTGCTTCCCTTTCTTTGAATCTCTTGGGGCCCAAACTCAGTGGGCCATCAGCTCTTAATGATGAAAGACAGAACCCACTGCTGTGCACTTCAGCTACTGTTATATTGTTCTCATATTTTAATGAGACTGAACAAGCCGTGTGTGCATGTGCTCTCCTTGTGTTATCGTTGTCTAATGGTTAGACTTAAGGGCTCAGATGAAGATTCAATTACTATGGCCTGTTGTTGTTCACAGCCCATGGCAAACACACACACACATACAGATGGATAAGATGGGTAACACACACCCTCACACATCAGCACAGATCTATACAGTGTCACAAAATTACCCACACACACTTTATATAATGGCCATAGTTCATTGACTCAATGAAATTTGAATGCCCTCAACAGAAAGATAAAAAAAACACACACATTCACACACACGCGCATCCACTCACCACACACTCGACAACAAAGTCATTTGGGAACCCTGAAGGAGCAATATCCAAATCTGCCAAAGAGAAAAGAATGATAATTCTATTGAGAGTCAATCTCGGGGCGTTTTGTGATTATGGTTATTTATTTGGAGCCGCGCAGTACAGTCAGCATCACAACGAACGCAAATATCGATCTCTTTTAGGATATGAAAACACCTGCAGGCCTCAAATCATTCCTCGCAGTCCCTCTCCACAACACTCATTCACCCGCTCCGTCTCCACTCGTTCTGCCCATCTTTCCCACCACTGCAGCCTCTTTAAGGTTGTCTTGTTCTTATCTTTTTTTTTTTAGCACAGCAAGCAGAGGAAAAAGGGAACTTTTTCAGATTAAGTATTAACATTATCTTGTGTGGTGCACAGGAGGATATTACCTTTTAGTGTATCACCTACTTGCACCCAAAATATATTTGAATATGTAACTGTATCAGGATATTTCTGGCCTTCTGAGCAGATTAGACTCACTACTGAAACACTAAAGCTGCTGTTAAGTAATATCAAATTGTAATATCATTATGAATAAAATTCTTAAGAATTAAAATAAAGAAATGAATGCATCATAGATGATGGGGAGGTTGGCAAATGTAATCATTGCTTGGAGACACTTGACATGTTTCAGTTTCTGAAGAGAAAATAGAAAATGTAAAATAAGAAACATTAAAGCTGCGAGCAGCCTTGAACGGCCCTCACAGCTCAGCACCGCTCCAGCCTATTGGTGACCGCAGGGTTTCCAGCACCGCCGCCTGCTTGCCATCGTCGACACTCTCGCACCCGTCCGCCAGGCGTTACGCATCGATGGGTATGGCAGCACTCCCTGAAGACGCACTCGGCTGCTGTAGCGAGTAGATATAGGTGACGGAATAACCTAGGGGGCACAGTGGAGTCAAATTACAATTCAATGGTATTGGGCTCTTTAGAGGTGAACAAAGGTCATACATATCCAATTTGGTGCAAATCAGATGACGCATTTGTGATTTAGAGAAAATCATATGCATATGGCATGGAATTGCAGTTTGCCATTCGGCCACGCCCACACGGTTCAGTCAGCAACCAGCATATACAATTTGAAAATACTATTTAAATTATGTGATTGTTACCTTTTAAAAAGTGGTGCTGCAAACTCTGGCAACCCTCCTGTTTTTAGCTGTCGATCGTTGATCCACTTTTCTCCTCTTTTTCTGGTAAGTTTTTTCAAATTAACTCCCCTGTGACCAGCTACCTTTGAAAAACAAAAATAACTCTTATCTTTCTCTCTATTAGAACGGTTGGAACAACGTACAGGACACAGACTTCAGACATTTTGAGGCTGGATCAACAGAAATAAATGAGCTGCATTTACTTCCTGCCCTCCATCTGCATTGGGTGATGTCTGTTGGCTCGTATGGTCAGAAAGTCCAGCAGAAAGGCTTTCAGGTCAGAGAAGTGAGCCTGAAGCTATGTCTCTGTGAAACTCATAACACTGCAACCTGATACTCTGCCCTGTCCTTGTTGGAGGACATCCAACTTGAAAGATCTCCAAAGATCTCACATCGCCCCTTCTTATCAGTTCCAGAAACGGTTCAGGCCTCCTTCCTTCCTCTCAACTCATCTGTGATTGGCGCTAAAGGTCAGATATTATTTGAGCTCTCAATCAGTCGGTCCTGTTTTTTTTAAACCACTATTTTGTTTTGGTCTCCTATCAAAGCAACCATCCAATTAAAGACTTGTCAGAAAAATTCTCCCAGTTGAACAGTATCCAAAACCAACAAGAATAATAAATATTCAGAAATACTGTTTTAGTCAGAAAAGTAGTAATCAAGGTTTTTAAAAACAATAATTATAAATGAATGTAACTGCTCCAACCTTCAGGCATATATATGAAGGAGATTTTGTGACCTTGTTCAGCTGAGAGATCAGATACACACTCAACAACTGCATCTTGTAGATCCATGGTTCCAGCAAATCTGCTAACAATCTGATTAGCGATTAGCCTACTACAAACTCACTATGAGTATTACTGATAATCATTTCAGAAAACTTGATCTCAAAAAATTCACACAATCCCTGTAGGCTACGTCTCCAGCTCTTCGTCAAATTCAGTCTGATCAATCATAACATTTAACTTTGCTGGCTTTGAAAGCACAGAAGTTGAAGAGGACAGAATGGAAACAAGGAAGAAGGACATGCAGACCAATAAGAAAAAAAAACAACTACAACATATTAAAGATAAACAAGAAGGGTATGTGTTTAATAAATGTGTATTTGTGCTCCAAGTTCTTGAATCAAGTGGAGAATCCAGAGCAGACACAAGCGATAAAAGTACAGGCAATCATTGGCATGGAAAGAAGAGCCTGAATTATTTACAGGTTGGAGGAATTTACTGTATATATCAGCTGACTTAGCTAAGGCCAGACTTCCTCTCCTCTCCATCCCATTATTTACTCATCTCATCTTCGATCCACACCCTGTTACACACACACACACACATACACACACACACACACACACTCTCAGGCCATGGCTTTCATCTTTTTATAGCCTCTTTATGTCTTCTCAATAATGTTTGGTCCATCTCATCTTCATCTGATCTCATTCTTTCTACGCTGCATATTTATCTCGTATGGTTAAGCACTTCTCTTTCTTCTAACATCTACGGTTCTAACTACTTTTCTCTCTCCTCTTTTCTTTTCTGTCATTTTTTTTTTACCTTGTCAGCATTTGCCTGACAGATGCTTTGATAATGGTTTATACATGATAAATTTCATGCCTGCCTCCAGCGGTCAACAGATGAGAGTTAGAGTCCACCCTGGGCAGGTCCAGAGGGAAACCACTGAGTGCATTTCCAAACAAGGTTCTGATGAAGTTTGGTGTGGCTTTTCATGCAGAATCTAGTTTGGATCACTTTTTTTTTCTTCTTCTTTTTATCAGAGGTCCTTGCAGACTTCTTTAATTTAGCCATAGGTTCTTTATTGGGTAGCCTGGTAAAAATCAGGCTACTCTCAGTATCACAGACCACTGGTTTCATACTTCTGCCACATCAATTAATACAGTCACATGTATTTTCAAGTTGCACCATAATAACTGTTCTTCATTTGCATAACAAATATGTGTATAATAATTTTCCGTCAAGTACAGTGACCTTTAAGTCATTTATATCTATTGAATTACTCTTGTATATGGCACAATTCACAATATGTGAATCATGTTTTTAAAACCTATTACCGATTTATTCTGCTTTTAATCAATACATTTACAGCTAAATTGGTTTTAACATACACCAGTTATTCGTATGCAACTGTCCAGTTTCACAGATTGCATGGAGAACTAACATGCAGGCTTACATTTAACTAGCATTTCCAGTAAATAACTTTAAAACCAATGAAACGCATTGCTCACTGCCAACAGCACATTAATATGAGGGGCCGTTTAGGACAAAATTTACGTTTTGTCTCTCACACACTACCAAAAACTC
>CAEFZX010012502.1:0-30707 GCA_903066825.1 Alfaro cultratus | reverse complement strand
TAAATCTGTTCCATGGTGGGGAGGAGGCAGCCTATGGTTCTCTCTGCTGCCCTGATGACCCTCTGGAGCGCCTTCTTCGCTGAACAACATTCCTCTGTCAAACGTTTAGCAATGTTTTTACCGGCGTTGCACTGAGAAGTAGTTTGTATGATGAGCTCAGCAGATGTGCAGTGAATGCTGCTGCCGCTAGTCTGGAGGAGCAGAGTGGGGAAGTCACAATGGTAGGAGAGCTCTAATAAGGACTGAAGCTCCAAGGCGGAGCTTTGGTTAAACGGGCGCCGTTGAGGCACTGCCGAATGGTTGCCACGGGAGATTCCACGCAAGAATGAGTCAAAGCAACACTCAGAGTATGTTTGTTGAAGGAATAACATTATGATAGGATATAACGCTCAAAAATGTTGATTTTTGCATAATACTCTTCCCTTCCTTAAGTGATTTCTTGATAAAACAGGTCCACCAGTTAAAAGACACGAGTTAAATTGAATTCACCTTTTTTTAAAATAAATGTGGTTGATCATAGTTAATTTAAGAAATCATCTACTTCTTTTTAAAACAGAAATAGATGATTTCACATCGCATCAATAGTGCAGTAGGCGCTTTTAAGCAAAGAGCAACTCTTTCGGTAGGTTAGCACCAAGAACGTTCGGTGTTGTCTGAAGTAACACCGAAATGTGACGTGTGTTTTTGTCTAAGTGCATGTGCAGGCAGTGGGAAACAGAGTTATCCTGTTGTTCGGTGACAGCTGCTCTCACCAGAGGAGGCCAGAAACAGACAGGGCGGTTTGGCAGTACCAGCTGAGGACTTTTGGTGCCCCTCAGCATGATGGCCTCCATATGGCAGCTCTGTCTTAGAACTTAGCGGTGTCGAAACATTCAGACCCGTTTGTTTTTTCCACGACACATGATGGGAATCGGAGGCAACGGTGGAATATATCAAGCGGAGAAACAAACAACCAAGCAAAAGAGAGCCAACTGAAAAACTGCTGGAAAAACGCTGGTGTTGTCTCACTGCTACCTTAAATGATGCTATATATTTAAATATGTGCATAGGAAGAGATGCACACCTTTGTTTCTCTTCATTCTAATAATTTTCTGCTAAAAGGTAATGAAAAAACAATATGAGTAAAATGTGACAGACCATTAAAAAAAAAACTATTTCAAAAAACAGAAATGTGGGCTCAAAGACAAGCATGTTTAAAAGGGTTATTTTCAACAAGTACTTTTAATTTGACAATTGCATCTATACTCTAATTTGATATGACTAATATACAGACTTGTTTCGTGTATAAAATTCACTTAGGCGGATGATCGTAAAAAAAAAGTGGGAGGAGAAAATGTGTTTTTCACTCAGTTGTGTAATAATTCTGCACAAAAATAATTTCCCAATAATTGTGGATGTAGATTTTCCTAAGGAAGCCAAAACCTCACTTTTACTTTCTTAAGCATTTACGCTCGATGTTTACTACCATTTCAGGTTAAGTAAGAGCACTGCAGTTAGTGATTAATATAAATAAAATTTACCCAATAATTATGCACATGTTGTAAACATTGATAATATGAAAAGCTGCAACTTGATAAATGACAACCACAAAATCCAAGACATAGCAAGCCAGATAAAATGTCAACTAGCCAATTCTAGTGAATACTAATCAGATCAAGTCAAAACAAATACTTTGTTGGGCATAAAAAGTAGCATTACAGAAACATTAGCAGAAAAAAAAAGTTGTCATTTGATTTATAATGTAATATTAAATATATATTGCATAAAAGATTGTTTTCCCTAAATGGAATTTGCCGCAACTCAACAGCCTTAATCCCAATATACATTCACTATTCAGAAGTGCATACATGACATCACACACAGTTCAAACAGGTAATAAGATATAATGTTCCACTAAAATCAGTTCCTCGTGTTTGGACCTTAATAACCGATATTTTTCATCATATCCCAATATATGACCAGATAGGAAGCAGGACTAAGGCAACACAACACTCATCAAGGTATTCTAAAGCGCAGTTTGTGTGTGAACGGTGATGTGCCTCAGTGTACTGACCATCTGCGGAAGAGTGTCACCGTCTCAGAGATATGAGATACCGCTTGAGACCGCTGAGCAGATTGGCAACATCAGATATTCGAGCAACAGTCCCCAAATGATAATTGATTTTGCCGAAGAGATAAAATCTTGGAGCAGCTACAATAAAAAATAGCGGCTGCAAAGGGAGAAACTGAGGCGGCGGCCTTACAAATTGAAAAGTCGATACAAAAGAGGAGGTCAAGAGATAAAAGGGTCAACAGAAAATATCATACTTTATTGAGGGCCATAAAGCTCCTGTTATTTCAAATGGCATTTTTCATTTCGAATGTGATGTTTGTTACCTTTTGGCTTGAACCTTCTGCTAATGTGAAATTTAATATCCTAATAAATGAGCATAAAGTCCTACCTGTACTGGTCATGTAAACACGTTTAAGGCTTCCATAGGGCAAATACTGGATAAGCATTTAATATCGGCAATTAAAAACAGAAACTACATCCTCTTTAAATTGGAACATTCTGTCCTAATCAAATGATGTTTACAGCAGCCTTCACGTTTATTAGTATGAGTGGTAAAAAAAAAAAAAACACACAAAAAAGTCCTTTTCAGCAGCTTAATTGTACAGAAAAATGACAAAATTATTTTCAGGGGCAGGGGGAACAAATCTCACCTGAAAACATTATTTTCTTTTTTTTATCAATATCACTGGGGCCACAGTTATTTGCCATTAAATAAACACAACGCAATTATGTATGTCAATTTTTACTTCACCTTTATTCAGGTGAAATTTTAACTAGTAAACTATGATAACCTGTTTCTTGACATATATGGCCCTGTTCTTCTTTGTCGCTCTGTCAAAATGGGAAAGATGAGAGGAAACAGAAGTAAGGCATTGTGTTGATCTAAAGTGAGAAAAATAAAAGAAAACATCTATTCACCTTTCAATTTGATCTGTTTCTCTTTCAAAGGTCATTGGCACCTGAGCTGAGTGCATAATATTACAGACTCCTTTAATTACCATCTGTTTTCTATACTGTGTTAATAGTTGAAGGGGGAAAACAAAGTAGCTAATTAGCTGACATTAATGTTTTGGGCAGTGGGAAGAAGCCAAAGGATCTTGGGTTTAGGAAAAACCCAAGCATTTGCATAAGATACACAAAAGCGCCTCACTTCAAACCATGACATCATTGCTACAATGCAACATCGCTAACCGTAGCACTGTTGGCTCTTTGGAACACCAAGGACATTTTTATTTTATTTATGGCCTCTGAGAGCAAACTCAATGTGGATCAACACGAGTCAGTCAGCAAAAAAAAACCAAAACAAAAAAAAAAAACTCGTCACACAGAGTCTCACTTCTTTTCATGATCGTCCCTGTAGCCAAATCCTCAACTTGTGGGGTGAGCTTAAGAGCAGAGAACTTAAAAGAAAATTCATGGCTCCGGATGATGGAGAGAGATTGTGCAAAGAGCAAGGGTCGAAGGGCATGCTCTTGGGAATCCTGAACTTTCAGAAATGTGGAGGTGTGCAAGTGCCTTCCTATTGCAAAAAGGGCTCCTTTTAACTGTGGTGTCAGGGGCTTTTGGTTAAAATAAATACATCCTAGCACAGAATTAAATGCCTTGCTGGGTAAATATAATCAAAATAAGGTGGGATATTTGTGCATTTTTAGTGTAATGTTGTGTTATTCCAGAAAAAGATAAATTGGTTTAGCTTCTTTTGCACATCTGCATCAGGTGTGGAGAACATTGTGGGAAATTCAAAGGCCTTTCTGTTTCGTTTTTTTATGTTTTTTTCCTACTGTCTGTGGTGTGCACTTTTGTACGCTGAGATGTAAATAATTTTAGAACCTGGCGAAGGCCAGACAATTTTCATCACTAAATACCTCGAACTGAGAGATGGGGTGCTTTCCTTTAACCATTGGTATGATTTGGTGGATGGTTATGTCATCGCATAGAAACTGCTGAAATCTGTGACAAGAAATAAATTTTTAAAAGCAGTCATGCAGCAAATGTTTGTACAATTCTGAACTGTTTTTGTTGCTCTGTTATTGGCAAAGGGTCGATCTCAAAATGTCGAAGCGATAAGGAAGAGGTTACAAAAATGCCACAAAAGAAAGATTAGAACCAAGGAGTGTGTATGTGTGTGTGTGTGAGGCCGCTAAACCGTTGTGTTCACATCTCCCGCTTTTCTATCTTCAGCTGAAGCCAGTAATATGATGATTGGGATATGATCTATATAGGTTTAGCCTTGAGTGGGGATGGCTTTTAGACCGCACATACACACATTCACACACACTCAGGCAGAAGGTCCCACTTTAATCTAGCATGCATTTAGACATGACAGACGATTTAGTCTTATCCTGTAAATATGTCAGCCGGCACTCCTCTCTCTTCCCTTCCTCTCATTTACTTTTCTCTCCATCCCTGCTCTCTATCTTCCCTCCCCTATGGGTTTTTTTTTCTTTTTTTTTGCATTTTCTTTCCTGTACTTTACCCTTGTGTCTGCCTTTGCACAGAAGCCCACCTTCGCTCCTCCCCCACACACAGCTATTGCTCTTTCCTTTACCTCATCCTCTTTTCCCGTCCAATCTTTCTTTCATCCATTCCACCACCTTCCTGCACTCCTGTCATCCATTCGTCTTCCCACCCCACCCTGCACCCCGACACCCAAACACGCACAGATGGGATCAGAGGACCAAGTGCATGCGTGTGCATATGGTTGTGTTTGCGTGCATGAGTGTGTGAGTGTGTGTGGTCGAGCCATGAATCGTTCACAGTTTCAGCGGTCTGACTTTTCTTGGTCTGGATCAATGAACACAAAGGACGGCGTCCCCACACTGCCCCCTAGAAATCAGCTCAAGTGTTCGCATGTGAGCCTCTTGCTTGAAGTGAACACCCCCCCCCAAAACAAGTGGATCTAGCATATGGCCCTATACCGGCAGTGTGGTTACTGGACCTGCGGCTGTTGGACATGGGTGTTTTTTTTTTTTTGGTTTCGAGTGACTGGTCACCTGTGTGGTTTGAAGCCTGTCACAGCAGATCCACGCTGGTATCTGTGGGAAGCGGTGGGAGGGTGGTCACCACATCGATCGATATGTCAGCCGGTGCACAGTTGTCCTCCGTCTTTCACTCTTCGCTTTGCGATTTTGCCTCGAACCTACCTCTTCCCCCTACTGCTGCTCCCTGCTCTCTTCCTGCGCTTCATTTGAATACATTTGACATTTTCTAAACCCCCCTTTACATCTGTAAATCGCCGTCATTCCCCTTTATTTACTTCCCTCACTTATCTGTCTTTAGTGCCAGTTTCCTTCCCCATATTCCTACCCCATGGCGACTCCCCATGAGGTACTTTTTTCCTTCTCAGTTTAAATCTGTCTTCATCACCCCTTGTCACTCCCGTCTCCCTCTCTCTCTTGCATGTTCAACTAAGACTGCCAGATTCCCTCTTTCCTGACACCCACTCGCACTCGAAGGCAGTAGTCTATTTCTGTGCATTAACAGTCAGTCATCGCTGCCCTCCGACAAAAGGATATGTCTAATTTATTACCCTATCCTATCCTCTCTCCATAAATTTGTCGCCGTGACTGTTTACCAGAGTTGGTACGCGCGCTCTACTTATCGTTTCTCTCTCCGTCTCTTCATTGGAGTTAACTTAACAGCAACGACGTGACTAACAGCCACAAACAGTTACATAATTTGAAGACTTTTGTGCATAAAGCGCGCAGTTACGGTTAGGCTAGCAATTTGCGAACACTCACCGCAGTCATGAGCCTCGTGGATTTCATGAGAATGGGTCGACTGATTCATTTGGACCTTTTCAGAGTTCAACTTATTCATTAGATTCACAACGAATGTCGTCTCAAGGCAATTTGCACAACAGCCAGATCCGACTTGTACATGGAAATACTGTATATAGCAAATTCAAATTTGATTCATTTGTAAACTGACATGCAAACATGATTTATAAACCTGACTTCTGGAAAATTCTGCTGGCCCTGTTGGTTTGAAGGCCCTAACAAGATGCCTGGGCTCCGTGCTATTGCAATGTTATGGCCTACAAAAATCAGAGGGAGACTGCTGAATTCAGACTTTAAAAAGACAACCTGTGGAAGAGCAATAAACCAAAAAAGGCTATTGCTAAAAAAAACAAAAAAACAAAAAAAAAAAACGGCGGGTGTTTACAAAGTGCTGTATATACAAGAAAATTAATGGAAAGTTAAGTGGAAGGGAACCGTCCGGTAGAAAATGGTACACAAGACACAGGGATAACCACTCCCTCTAGAGAATGTTCATTCTGCTTATAGCTTTGATCATTTGTTTTGTCCTAATTACTTTGGGTTTTGATTAGATCAGTCTTGTTTCTATTTTACTTTAATTCAGTCTGTTGGTAGTTATTTTAGTTAGCTCATGTTATTTCTTGTTAAGTGATTCTTTGGTACGATTAGACGTATGTTACCCTATTCCCCTGTGTTCCTCTCTCCCTCAGCCTGCCTTCTCCTCTACCTTCACAGCTGCACTCAGTTAGTAATCAGTCCCAGTTCAACAATAAAACTCCCAGTATTTAACCAACTCTTCTTAATTCAATACTTGGCTTGGTGGTTTAGCATTCACTCCATAAATAGAGGCTACAGTCTTTGATGCAGCTTTTCCTGTTCAATTCCTAGTCCTGGGTCATTTATGTTCACCCCTTCTCTGTCTGTCTAGCTACTAGTGAATAAAACAAAAACCTTCAACAGAACAAATGGTTGCATGCTCTCAAAGTCAGATGTGATATTCCGTGATTATTGCCTCAACCAGTTATTTGGGGGCGTCAACACTGCCTCCAGTTCTGGAATATATGCAGATCCAATTCTCCGTCCCGTTTTCCTCTGGTGTTGAGCGAACACTACCTGGAGTGGTGGTGAAGTTTGCATGCGAGTTGGCTCAAAATCGATTGCTGCAGATATTTAATCATGAAATAAAGTCCATCATGATCTGTAAGACTGAGTTTAGTTTTTTCAACTTTGTCCTGAGTACTGTAGTCTGCTTCTTTTGTTTTTTTGTCTTTCTTGTGCATGATTATAGTGGTCAAACCAGTCAAGTTGACATATATTCAGTTAATTAGTCTCACCTGTATCTTGTCGCAGTAATCATTGTCCCGCTATTTACTGTCTTGATTTTCTCTGTTATCTGTTGTATCCTCCTGTTGTCGTATAGTTGCTGACTTTACATTTAATTTTTAGAACATTCTGTATATTTCTACAATGTCATCAAGGTACAGTTTAATGCCTGGTTCACACGGAAATATTTTAAACTTTCAAAGTTTCCAAAACCTGAGAGACCACACACACACACACACACACACACACACGAGGGAGAGCAGGGTTGGGAAATCTCGCAAAATCTCTCGAGAAAAAGGAGTGAGTTCAGAGTAAGCAAACATGGCCGACTGGGAAGAAGCAGTGGCCATAGTTTGTGGACTATGTGTAGCAGAACAATAGAAAAGTTGTGTCTGACGTCCACCTTACGTTTTCTGGTTGACCACGTTGCGGCCGAAACAAACCAACATGCTGAATATCCGCAATTTTAGGCCGAAGTGGTTCTGACGTCCTATCTAGTAAATCAGATCAGCCTTAACACTCCATACATGGCAAGAATATCTCTTCAGAACATCTTAAAACCTGTGTCGACAATCAGGGCATCTTTAGGATTGTTGGAAGGGGAAAATCGGGACAAAAATTGTCATAAAACATTGCCCTGTGAATTATGCATAAATCAGATTTGGCATATGTGAAGCATTAAATAAAGAATACCAAGAATTATGAGGTTAATTACTTATAATCCCTATCAAAGTTTATTTTGAGTTTATCTTAATTATTTCTTTTTAGCTTGTCATACTGTATTGTAAAAAACATCAATCATTTTGTTTTTCTTCCTTTGTACTGTCTTCACTTCTCCCTCTACCATACCCACTGTTAAAGGCATTTCTGGAAAGAAAAAAAAACAATTTGATCAAGGCAATTATCGAATAGATTTGACATTCCAAATCATTAGTGACTGGTGAATACCACACAAAGTTTTTCTTTCTTCCATTTTTTATGTTGAGGAAAAAAAAATCAAAGATTAGCCTGGGGGCATTATTTATCTTTTTTTTTCTTCTGGTAATAGCATTAAAAACCATTCATTTTTTCTCTTATTTTTTTGTTTGTTTATGTTTTGGGGAGCATGAAGAAGGGTTACCACATGAGACCACGATCATCGAGTCTAAAATCTGGCATCTCAAGGGCCAGACTCTCATTCGTTTTGGCTTTCATCTCCCAGCTCTGTTCTTTATTTCCTCTCCTGCGTTTCCTTCGGGACAGAGCATCCACCTCTCGTTTCTTTAATTATGCTTTTTATTTCCAATACGCCCCGAGCAAGTTTTCCGAGTCCATTTCTCCTGACGTAAAATGTGAAAATAAACTCCTCCTTAATGGGAAATGTTAACTGTATTGTTCTGTTCAATTAAGAAATCTGAGAAATCCAGCTGTAAAAAAGGATCAGGTAATTCGTTAAAATGTAATTATGGTTTAGAACACATATTTAAAGACAGGTAGTGTGCTGTTCAAAGCAGGGTAATTTATAAAGCAACACTGCCATATAGTGGTTGAATTTTGTATTACTGGAAGTGACCTTGTGAGTTCAAAACGTAACTTTATTTAGGAAGTGAAGACATCTGTCTTGCGGTCAAGCTTCGTTACTCCTCTGTATTGTTTCAGCAAACCTCGCAAACATCTCATTTTGTCCGGTTGCATCACCAGTAAAACGTGAAAAATATTTACGTTCTTAGCTTGTGTGCTTATTATTAGCCGGTGTGCTCCACTGTGCAAGTGTATTCAGGAGAGCACAGTCATCCAAGGTACAGAAATAACACGGCCCAAGCTCACAACTAAGGCATCGCAACGTCCCATTAGCAGCTAAGTGCTGCTAATGTGATAGCACCAATATCATTGACAGGAACTCCATTCCTGTCAATGATATTGGACAAAGCCTCCTCGTAAACCCGATCACATGCCTCCTATTCTTCAGCATGATGAAGAGCCTCATCAACTAGCTCTGTTAGCACAAGAGCAAAAACACGGGCAGCTCATCTTACAGACGTAGAGATGCAGAGAAAGAAAGTAGTAGATCTAGACTCTAAGATGGCCGTGTTTGGGAAGAGTGTCGGCGTTTCGCTTGGGGTTTTCTTTCGTCATTAAGAAAAACCAAAGCAGTGCCCATTCATCTGCAGACGATTCAGCTCAGTCTTATCCATTCTACCATTACTAATGGTTAAAGAAACGGAGATACTTACCTGCACTAGCCAAAGACCGAGTCTTGACCAGGAGAGAGCAGTCCACCTTTATCTGGTTAAAATCCAGGATGCCCAAATTAACACTCTCTTATTTGATTTCAAGACTTCTAAAGTGTCTACATGGGACCACACCAGAAAATGTTAATTTAATTCTTTTTGGAGAGTTGGTACCTTAACTCTAATTAAGTGTCAAAAACCAAATCTGTCTTGAGTTAATAATTTAACACTTACTAACACTAACTCTTATCAGAGCCCAGTGCTCGAGCCAACCAAACTCCTCTTTTGTAAAATAGAGCTGGGCTGGCTCGAACGCCCTGTTGGTCTTATGATCTTTGACCTGTGATGCAAAGGAGAAGTTATGCTTAGAAACTGAAATACCCCTGTTTCTGGAGAAAAACAGCTCAGGGACATTTGGGAGGATTCACAAATCCTCCGTAATGGCAGCACTTATCTGTCAGTGGAATGAAGGGAGACACTGTTAAAATTTCAACATGGGGCTTTCCATCTTCATTGGGATGGGGAGGTGGGGAAACAGTGGATGAACATTCAGGGGTCTGAAGCATTTTGTCCAGTTCTTCCTCTCTCTGAAATATAGAAACACAAGATTGAATATGAATGTTAACACAGATATAAGATGGGACTTTAAAGATGAGATTAGGCATTATACTTACTCTCTGGTCAGACTCAGGTGACTCAGACTGGACCTGGAGCTGATCTGCTGGAGGTGAGTCTGACTGGACTGGGAGCTTATCTTCTGCTTGGACGAAACCATCAAATTGTTTCCGAACTTGGGCCAGCTGGGCACAGGTGAGGTGCATTGTATAGTATTTATCTGCCGTTTCTGTGTAGTGGCACATGGTCTTTGAAATTGTTTTACGGATTTTTGGTGAATGGCAGTTTCTGACCTGGGAAAATAGAGGAAGTTGTTGAGTATTTATTTTAAAACTGAAGAAGTGGTACAATAATTACTTACATAGGTAAGGCTCCACCCATGCATCCTTCATGAGGTGGAGCAGGTTCTTTAGCTGACCTCCACTCTTACTGAAGAGAAACAGCTCCATGTCTGGGGCAATCAATGCTATAGCTTTGCCCGCAAACAATGAATTTCGGCGCGTTAACGCTAAACCAGATTTATTCCACATCCCCGAGCAATGTGGCTCATGCCCATCACATAGGCTGGTTTCAACTCAAATTAATAATAGTAATGAAAACTATTTAAGAAAATAAGTTACTTACCTAGCATTTCAAACAACTCATCCATGTGGAAACAAATTCTGAATGTTTGCTCTGGTTGCGTTGGAAACCTGTGATTCTGGGGGCGGAGTCGATGAACTTACTCCAGTCGCTGTCGGAGATTAGAGTTAAAAAGTCAAGTTATTCATTCCATTTTAACACTTCCATATTATATATAATAACGCTTTCTTTTCACTCTTGATTTTAACTACTAATAATATACACCCAAGAGTTACATATCTTGAACAAAATCTACTAACACCAAAACATTTAACACTTTTAAATTTGCGGTGCAGCGAGGGGCCATTCAGACAAACTGACACCAGTCCCATCCACTTTACGTGCGCAAAAAAACTGCACTCGCAATGTCTAGGCTTGAAAATGTGAACATCATCTGCAAAAACCCCCCAAAGAGATGGTATACTGAGAACCCAAAATTATACACCCTTCTGTATTTGAAATAATCTTGACTTTGTGTCAAGAATGTGGACAAAACTCTTGCTTTGGTCATACGGGAAAAGGATTTCCCTCAAAAGCATTTGTAGCACTGCAGCCTCTAGTGACGTCATCCACAAGATGCCTTGTCAAACCCAATTTCTGCAAACTATTAATAATAGTAAGAAAAAAACCCCCACACGTCTGTAGTTTGTGAAAAGAAAATAGCTACTTCCCCATATTTAATGTTTGATCAATAAAAGTTTAAACAGAATTGAAACCATGACCCATTATCCTATGTCAGAAAATAAAACAAACCCTCATTTTACATATGTAAATCTGATTCAACATTTTCAGTGTGAGATTGCGCTGCTGTTACAATATTTTACTTCTTTTTGTTGTTTTTTTTTAAGGCAGAGGTGGCGCTATAGTGCCTGCACTACACTGGCCCTTACTTTGCAAAGCCAACAGTGGTCAAACGCTTAAAAGAAAGAAGTTTCTTTCAGAGTTCTCATGTATGCCTTTAAGGTTTGTAAACCTTTTTCTGATTTTAAAATGACGTGTGCACAACATGCACTGTTTGCTAAGATATATTTAGAACATTTCCAGATAAAAAAAAAAAAAGGTTTACGTTTTAAGCATCAGTATCCCACTGCTGTCTCTTGAAGTAGGACATCTCCTTTAGAACTAATACTAAGAAAGACAATATTATTCATTTTGATGCTTCGGACTACCTCGTGCTGGAACCAGGATGCGGTCCAAAATTGGCATTCATTAGGGAGCGCGTGTCGACATGGCAGATGCAGCATCCTCTCAGGCCCTCGCCTGATTAAGACGGCTGAGTCTGAAACGTAAAAAGGGACTCCGGGGAACAGTGTAAGTCGGCTGCTGACTAAGGCCTTCAGCTTTAAGGAGCTGCTTTGGAAGGCGCATTAATTTACACTCCTTCAGAGGTAGCTCATGAGCAGGTGAGTACATTCATCATGAAATACTCCGCCCCCCACCCCCCTTTTTTTTTAAATTAACAGTGCAAACTGCATGCTAGCATGTCTTTGTTTCAGGTTGCTAGATTATCAAGCTCAGCTGGAGTCTGGGGCTGTTGCTTTATCGCAGGAAATGCAACCGGGGCGGCTGCTGCTTCCCTTTACTGTTTTTGCATCATCCAATTCATTCCAGGCAACTGATGACAAAAATTTATCAGGTTTGTTTGTGAAAATTGGTTCAATGCTGTCTGCAGGGCACTATTTCTTTTTAACATTTTTTTTCTCCGAAGAGTTTTTGCAGCACTAGGCTGACAGGAAGGGGGGTAGGAGAGGGGGAAGACATGCGGTAAAGGTCGCCGGGACCGGTAGTCGAACCTTCGACGTCCGCGTCGAGGACCAAGGCCTCCAAACGTGGGGCGTGCTGAACCCCTGCCGCCACCACAGCACGCCCCATCAGGGCACTATTTCAAGGATAATGAAGCAGGATACGGCTGCAAATGATAAAGCAGCTCTTCCCTCCTGTCGGACGGAAGTGGTCGCTCCGCAGCGTTGCGTGCTTTATGGAAGTTGAGGATCAGGGGAGGCAGGTCTGCTTAAATTAGAATCAATCACCCTAAATTGTGGTTTCAGAGCTCCACGGCGTTTTCCTGTAGAAACTGACTCGGACGGTTTCATTTCTATCATTGTCCCCCGTATCAGTCTCTACGGCTCTCCCGCCATGTTTCATGATCCTTTTTTGCTCTTATGCTGGTAAAAGAGTTTCAATACATTCCTCTCACAAAAGTGGAAACAAAAAAAAAAGTCAAATCTTCTTGTCATGTCGCTATACTTACTGTAATGTTCTTTTTTTTTTTCATGCTGGCTAATATGTACATTCCTGCTAACTATCATTTGATCTTCCAAATGCTTTTTAATAATTTGCTTACAGGGGAAAACCCATTAAGATTTAGACTCATTTACCAAGTGGTAAATAAGTCTGGAGAAGGTGACAGAAACTAGCAAAAATACGCCCGCTTTGACAAATCAAATGTGGCTAATAAATGATTTGTTGTTGTTATTATAGTTGTGCTGTAATGAGGTGAGTGCGTCACAGCATCACCACCACAAAACTGAAAATTAGTCATCGATACCCTGCAGTCGAGATGGTAGATATAAATAATAAACGAATAGGACCGATCCCATTTCTGATCCCTGAGGAACCCCTTTGGATAAAGTGAGGAAAACAGATGATATGATGTCACATTTCACGCCCTAACCGTCATTTCCTGATAGGCAAGGCAAAGCGGTTTATTTGTTTTGCACGCTTTTAGCAACAGGGAAAATTTAAGTGCTGTACATGATTAAAAAGGAAACAAAAACGTAACTTTTCTCTGGGAAAGCAAAGGAAAAGCAATGACAGGTTAAAAAAAGCAGACTGCGGTTTATGATGTTCCTTTTGTTATTCATCAAGGGAAGCTCTAAACACGAGGGTTTTTACTGGAGATGAGAAAGATCTCAGGTTTTCAGTATTTTTGCAGATTTTTGGAAGTTTGCTCCATGTTAGAGGATAATAAGAACTGAATTCTGCTTCTTCATTTTTTTTTATCAGACTCTGGGTGGTAGACCTGAACCAGAACACCTGAACCAGAACACTTGAATGGTCTGGAAGGTCGATACGACAGCAACAACAATAGATCTTTAATATATTTTGGTGCTAAGCCATTCAGTGATTTATAAACTCACAAAAGTATTTTAAAGTCTGTTCTCTGAGCTTTACTGTAGAACTGGGCTGATGTGCTGTGAAGACACTGTGTGTTACAGGAATAATTTCAACTCAAGACAAATGCGTGCAGGAGTTTTCAAGATCTGGTTTGAACTTCAGTCCTTTAATCATAGAGATGTTTTTGGTAACACTTTATTTGACGGGGTGTGAATAAGACTGACATAACATCTGTCATGAAGATGAAGGCGTCTTTGTGAATGTTTACCGAATGAAGTGTAATTCGGTAAATAATGACACTTACTACAAAATTGCATTAAAAATTGCATTAAAAGTCCATTAAATTGTCAGCTTTGCATTATAAGTGTCATTATTAACCGATTGACACTTCCTGACAACAGTCGTAGACATTCATAAAGACTCCTTCATGTTTATGACAGTGCCATGTCAGTCTTATGCACACCCATCAAATAAAGTGTTACAATGTTTTTTAGGGGGTAGAAGACCGCCTTTGTAATTGTCTTTATGTGTCTCTGCAGGTTCATGTCTGATCACTACACCCTCTTCATATTTTGGTAGTCAGTTTTGACTAGTTTTCACTTTAAAAGAATATGATCTGTATTGTCAAAGGCTTTGACGGTAGGGAAGTTTTTTTAAAAAAAAAGAAAAACAACTGCAGAGAGTTCTGTGTTGTCTAGTGCCTCAACAAAGTCAAGCAAAACTTTTGAAACCAGGTTTATAAATCAATTCTGTTTACAGCAATGTTTTTCTCTTCCCTTGGCTAGAATACACAATACCATTGTTTGAGAGCAACTGTGCAAAAAACCAGATGAACTGACCAAAACTGACAACAGCATGAAAGAAAAGCAAGAGAATATATCACTTTCAATCTCCGACAATGCTACTCCTGCCGTCCCTCCCTGTTTCCACCTGTTGCTTGTCCTGCACTGACTTGACTTTTGTCTGACTATAAAAGACGAGGAAGCTGAGCATCGATCCACCCCGCAGGGAGGCCTAGATACGGGAAGAGCTCCCCCAGCAGCAATACCCCTTCATGTGCAGGACCACCAGAGTGGGAGTTTGTGAATTGGATTTTGTTTCAGTGTGTGGTTGTTCGTGTGCGAATTTTGATCTCGTCGTCGTCTGCACTTGCCCACATCTTGTCGATCTGTAGGTGGCTGAATTTTCTACGAAGCTTTTTCACGTAACTGTATGTCTTCGGGCGCTTTGAATTGCATATGGAATTGCGATTGCGTTACTGGGGCTTTGGGATTCTGTTGACGTACGGGGTGAATGCTTACGTCTGCACACTTGAAAATCTTTTAGACTTTCTCGCTGTGCGTTTACAGAAGTGCATATGTTTTTTTTCCTTTTCTTTCCCCGTCCACTTGCCCGTACGTGCAGCAGATTATAGACTTTCACCCATCACCGAGCACACAGCACCCACAGGCTCTCTTACTCATACTGGCTTCCTTGCACAGTTTAGCTGGTGAAAACTCAAGACTTTTCCCTGCTCTGTCAAGACTAATCATACCGTAGCAGACACAACCAGGAACATCTTCTCAAAAAAAAATTAAAAATAGAAATCATGTATCTCCATCACAAATTTCTCCTCAGTGAACCCTCTGTCCTAAATATATCTACAAACACTACAGTATTAGTATTCAGCTGTAGTGTACAAACACGACAGCTGAATACTAATTTAATTGTAATATTGACAACCAAAAATGAAAGAAAATATGAAAACAAGGCTTCAGCAATGAACAATGAAGAGTGATGTTTTAGCCACTGCAATCACATTAAGAATAGTGAGGCAAGTTAAGAAAAATATTTGCAACCGCGATATGTGGGTAAAGTTGAGTCTAAGTCTGAAAAATGAAAATAAAAAGACAGATCAGCTCTTAAAGTAACTTCAACAAGTAAATCAAACTTTGTAGTGATGCTTTTTGTCCACATTTAAAGACGCTAATCCATCTGGATTTATGGAAGTATGTCCGTTTTTCAGAGGAAGAGAGAGTGCCGTGAACTTGGATTATTCCATTCTCCAGCTTTAAAATGATACTTTTAGAATCAAATGTTGCTTATTTTGTTTTCACTACACTGCCCATAAAAAAAGCATGATTATTTTTATTTCCATCATAGTTGGGGACTCTTAAACTCAACATAACAGAGCTCAATTTCAGCTTGAATAACATTGGCAAAACATCTAATTATCTGACTTTCTAAAACAGAGTTTTTCTCCAGCTATTTATTCTATAAAACCCATCTGGTTTGGAGTCTTTGTGATCAATCTGAGTTATTTTTATATTACCTATGCAGTAGTCTATGCAGTGGGCTTTACGCAACAGTTTGTTTCAGCGCTTTTGTTGCTTCAAGCAAATACCAATAAAATATTAATTCATGAGTGAAAATCAGAACAACTGACTCATGTTGCAGAATTCGATTACAGTACATGCACCACTCATACACTGACTGTCACATCCCTCATCAAGTCTTTGCCACAGACGTGAACTTTAATGAGAAAAGTTTGGTGTAAATCTGAAGGAGAAAATTAATGCCATTATATGATTTCCAATGCAAGCTAACTTGACAGATTTCTTTTTTGACAGTCAAAGACTGATTCCTTTGTCACATTAGTGTTCATAATGCATTAGATGTATGGTTTGTTGATGTAATATTAGTTTAATAGAGATTATAACACACCCATAAAACCTGCTTAATAGGGTTATAGACTCTGCCTGAAATGATGCTTGATGGAATTAATGCTTTACTTTATAATCCGCTCTCAGCCTAGCAATAAACTCAGTAAATTAGAGTTCGAACATTTACTATATACAAACGCAGCCGCCTCCTGGCTGCGCCTAAACTGATGTCTATTTCAAAATCGATTGAATTGACTGCAGACAGAGACTCGCTTGGTGATGTAAGCTTAGTCCAAATAGTAATCAGTCAGTGTCTGTCCTAATCAGGCCGTATCCGGCCCATAGGCTGACTTCAGGAACTTTTCCTTCTACCTTATCTTCTTCACTTCCCCTTGTCTGCCTGCCAGAATGGAAAAAAAAAAAAAATTAAAAAAAGAGCAGTCGTCTAGGAAAATATCTCTGCAGGATACTCAGACATACAGAAAACAAACGCCACATTGCTACACAGTATTTATTTGGTTTATCTGGGTCTCCAGCTCGGTATTTACACTTCACCAGCGCCAGCTTGCTCCACTTTAAGCTGATCTTTGCGTATGAAGTTGGAGTCATCACTTTTGATTCTTGGTATTGACCCAGGCTCTCCATCTGTTTCCCTGTCAGAGACCGGGGAGGTGGCTTGCTTAAACTCACTCTTGCACACAGCTTTGCATGTGTGTGTGTGTGTGTCTGTGTGTGTGTTTCCGTTCGAAACCCGCTTGACCTCTTCTCCGTTCATAAACAGAAAACCTAACTTTAGCATGTGAAAAGTGGTGCGCCTGATTTCTGTGGCAAATTATGAACAGTTTTTCTTAAGTGGCATGAAAAAAGCCACAGAAAAATATATTTTCATATCTTTTTTTAATTTTTTTTATTTTACTGCGGATATTCACGGAATAGCAAATATGTCGTTGCCGTTCTAAAGCAAAGTATGTTTCTTCGTTGACGGGATCCCTGTGGGAGGCCTGTTTCCCCCAGTGTTCCTCACACTGTGCATCAAAATCAATGAAAGATGTGCATTAATTAAATCACTGATAACAAGTCCACTGGGAGATGTTGACTGCAACAAATAATGTAGCATCCTCTCTAAAAAAAACAAAAAAAAAAACACACCCTGCTTATCTTAAAGCTTTTTTTTTTTTTTTTCCAAAGAAGGTACTTTCAGTTTAATAAACACAAAACTGGGGCGTGCTGTGGTGGCGCAGTGGTTTAGCACGCCCCACGCTTGGAGGCCTCAGTCCTCGACGTGGACGTCGCGGNGCGGACGTCGCGGGTTCGACTCCCGGTCCCGGTGACCCTTGCCGCATGTCCTCCCCCTCTCCTTCACCCCCCCTGTCAGCCTACCGTTGTGGAAAATGCAAACCACTAGCGCCGCAAAAAAAAAAAACTCTTCGGAGAAAAACCCCCCAAAAAAAACCCACAAAACTATCTTGGCTCTTGAATACATCAGTGTCATTAAAGATCACGAGAGATTTCGTAATAGCATTTCTTTGCTAATAATGAAGGCATTTTGGTTGCTGCTTTACACTGTTATCATTGGCACGGTGTATTTAGGTGAGTGCTGAAAATCTGGTACCCTATATTGATGTTTGAGACATTTATTTCATGTGTCCAGTTCGGCCATTGCATTCAAACCATATTGATAAGCAGGTTGCCTACTTGTGCCACTGCAGCTTTGCTCTATGCAAAACGATATCTCAACATGGAACCCGGACAACGTGAGTGACTTTATTGAATCAAGACAAATCAATCACCGTGGACAGACCACATTGATGGAATAGGAACTCGTGTTTGGATGACCTTCAACCGTGTGGATTACTTGTGTGGGTGTGTGGGCAGGTGCATAGTAGGTGTGAGTTTGTGAATTTGTCACCTGGAGGTGTAGAGCTGTTGAAATAGTGTGAAGGGCAGAAAGCCTGCAACTCTCAGCGCCCCAGACCGGCAAAGGTCAGGCAGCCTGGGCTCCTGAAGGTTGCAGCAGCCCCGGGCAGACAGACACCGGGATGGGTTGGTACTGAAGCACAGGAGCAGCAGCCCCCAGGCCAGAGAGCTGCAGGGAAAGATACAGAGCACCGAAACCAGCTGCACTGCTGTCACGTTCTGAAGCTCAGGCCAAACTGGAAGCCCCGTCCACCTCCTTGTCTTAGAACAACTCGGCTAATAAAAGATTTCACAGGCACTGGGGAAAGTCTCCAAAATTTTTCTACACAGTTTCTGTGGCACAGGACATTAAATGTGATGTGATTAATGTTGAAAACACTGTATCTTAGGTAAACAACCGACCCAAGCAATGCAGCAAGAGTGAAGACAAAGCAGGAGTTAACGTTAAGGATAGCATCGTCTGCATAAAGAATCTTGATTGCTGAATGATTGGCTCCAGTTAGTTGAATTTTGCTGTGTTGTTTTGACACAACAATGCTTTCAGTGGCAGAATGTGTGTAATTCTTATTAATTTATCTTTTGTGTTTATTTTGACACAAGATGCTCATAGGTAGGTGGGTTCAAGCCATGCTTGTTGCTCTGTTAGCCTTTTGCATGTTAGCAATCAGAAGATTAGAACTGTGACAGTGTAACAAACCACTTTGAGAATATAACAACTGAACGCTAAAGTTAGCCTGGTGCTAGATCCGTTACGCATAATATAAGGTGTAAGATTTCAAGCTTTTACTTTTGCAGTTTTAATGATTATGGTGTACAGGTAAAGAAAACCCAAAATTCTGTGTCTTGGAAAGTTAAAATATCACATTAGACCAATCAAAGATTAATGTATTAAGCATTTTGACACTATGTGTCATGATCCTATATAACATATGAGTTTCACTTTCTGAGATGACTAGCAAGAAATGTTGCACTTTTACTCAGTATTGTAAAACTGTCAGATGTATCTGTACAAGCTATTAGTAGCTTACTCCAACCAAGGCCACTGCTTCTTGTTCTCATCGATGGAACAATTTAGCTTGTTTACTTTTACATTGACTAAGTGAACGACTGAAAAATGCTAGTTGTAAAACTCAAGTGGGTTGTACTGATGGGATAAGAAACGTACTGGGAGAATGATCAATAGTTTTAATTAAGATTGTTACTGAATGATGCTTGGTTATTAGACTTTTGAGCATTGAAGTGACATAACATATTTACTTTGCTCAAGTTAGTCTTTGGATCATTGCGACTGCAGAGTGGGTTCAAGAGCTCCGAAGGTCAGATCAGGAAACCAGCGAACAACAACATGAATAAAGTCTCCTGCTTGGATAGGCCATCTTATCCGTTTCTCACACTGCCTCTGCCTCCTCCACGGTGATCATTGGTTCTATTGATGGGCAGAGTGTGTCTCAGTGCATCAATATGATCTTCAGTAAGAACCCTTCTATCGATTATGCGGTCTGAAAAATAAGGTTTCTGGATAAAAGTGAGGTAAGAGGAAACGAAGGATTTCTCTGACGAGACTAAGTGTACTTGATGGTTCCCTCAAGTACACTTAAACAAACACAACCGCACGCACAGATTTTGGTTCTTTGGTTCCTCTCTTTTTTATTATTTTTTTCCTGAAAAACAGAATAAGTTAGGTACCTGAAACACCATGTAGGATTTTGTTTTTTGATGAGTTTCGTAAGTTTGTTCTACACAGACTGAAAATGTTAGGAATTAATATATTTTTGCTGCCGTTTGGTCTTCGGCATAGTGCAACTTCATAAAGGTGTAAATGTAAGGGAATCCTAATTTATCCTTAGTTGGTCCAGTAGGCATCATCAAACGTCTCTAGCCAATTTTGTAGCTTCTCAGCATTTCTGTTCAGAGTCATTGAGGCAATTGGGCTGTGGCTGAGCTAAGAAGAAATCTCATCAAACCAACCTTAATGCTGAAAAACAGTAACAACCTTACCAAACTAATGTCTGTAGTTTTTCTGACACAGGAACACAGGATGTACAAAATTCCTATTACTGACTGAAAAAGCTCCCTGCTCTGAAAGAAGAAGATTTCTGTCAGTAAATGTTTTCAGTGATCGTCACGAAGCTCCGACCTGACATGTGCAAACAAATGTATTTGCAATACTGCGTGCTCACAATGAGCGGGGATGTCACGCCGAGATATTCATGTTTGCATGGAGAGTTTTCGTTATTGAGCTATTTCAACGAGACGGTGCATACGTGTAATTACAATGTTCCCTTAGGCGATCTCAAGCTATTTTCTGCTCGTAAGTTTCTCCGTATTTGATGATTAATAGACTTGGAACGTTGCGACTGCCTAACGGCTTCAAATGGGATCTTTTTTTTTTTTTTTTTTAAATATGCAAGCACTAAACCACGGTAATGTTTTACCATGACTCTGCTCTGTAAACAGTCGTAGTTTTGGCGCGTTTGAATTGAAAACCTCCATTCATTTAAATTTTGAGGAAAATGGAAGCTAACGTTCAAGGTGTTTTATTGACTTTTTTTTTCTTCTTTTTTGTTTGTTTTGATAAAGTAAAAAATGGCTTCCCAGAATGAAAACCAGCATTGGCAGATGTAGAGAAGGGAGCCAAGGGCAGGGCGTTGCAGAAGTCCAGTAAAAGAAACGAGCAAACAGAGCAAAGAACACGACTGAAGATTAGACTTGAGAGACAGAGAGAGCTGGACAAAATTAAAATAAAAAGACAAATACTGATTTAACCTTGTTGCTATTGAGTGGTGAGTAAAAATCAATTATCTCACTTGTTCTGAGCTGTGTCATGTTTGCTTTGCTAGTGTCCGTCTGCAACGCTCTCAAAGTGTGGCTCTATTACAGGGTGAAAGATGACAATGATTTCAGCAGCACTCAGCGGTGGTTGATTCCTGTAATAAATCCACCGGATGCAACTTTCACGAGGTTGGTACATTCCTGTTATGTAAATGATCAAAAGCTTGAAAATAGAAGTCGTAGCCCCGTCATTATCGCCTCTTCCCTTGCAGATAAAGCCTTTCTCCGAGCTGCCGCACCTTTCAGACTCCCCTGTAAATTACAGCTTGTCTCATGTAGAAACACTTGGTCCAATTTTTTGCAAATTATACTTCACAATCTTTGGAAACTTGTGGCCTTTGTCAAGGTTTTCATCTGAACAGGAGGGGGTGAGAAGGGGAAATAACTGGTCTTCTGACAACACCCGGTTTAATGAAAGGCAGCTATAAGTGAAGTGCATGGCACGTTGCCATGGTGAGGACCTGCTTGTCAGTTTAATTTTCATAGTTCAAATTAGGTTAAAAAACTTCCGCTTGCCAGTTTCTGATAAGGAAAGTAAGTCTAGGATTTAAAACCGTGAATGGTTAAGTAAGACTCTACAATTAGATGATTAGTCACTTCTCCATTTTCTGCAGTTTAAAGATTTTTATGTTGTGCAAGATGTTTGGTTGAAAAGGAAGATTTTATTTCCTTGTCGTCTCACGACACACGTTCACAATGATCGCTTGGCATTTAGACATGACGATTTTAGATTCGAATGCTTCACAGAGGCTCACATAAGATGTATAAGCCTTTAAATAGAGTTGAAATATGTGGGGAAAAAATCGTCTTGCAATCATAAAAGTTTGGGGTTTGATTCCTTCCTGGCATCATGGATTGGTTATTCCCTTTCAAGGCATTTAATTAGCTAACAGTTTTTGTATGTTTGTTTGTTACTGGGTGAACGTAGCTCTACTGTAATAAAAAAAAGTGCTTTGAGTGCTCTGTATAACTAAAAAAAGCACTATTCATTCAGTCCATTTACCACTACTGCCATTTTACTGCACCGGACCAAAGTGTAGTGAAGAAAAAGGAAATAAAAACCTTGAAAAAAAATAAACTGACAAAGACAAGACATATATATATATATATAAATATCATTAAAACATAAAGCAAACAATGCCATAACACATAAAACAGACTAAAATAAATGCAACATTTCACATGCTGTCAAAGGTCAGTGCAAAGAGTTTTCAAGAAGTGATTTTGAAACAGGCTCCAAAGTGTCTTTTTTAAGTCATTCCACTTTTTTGGAGCTGGAGCTTCAAAAAGCACACCCTCCTAAAGTTTCGCTTCTTCCCTTTAGACACACTAAGGAGCAGCTCGAGATGACCTGACAGAATGGGAGGTTGTCTACAGAAGCAGGGTTGAGGTTTAGAATCAAATTAAAAAGACAAACTATGGGACGAATTCTGCAGTCAACGTGCAGCCGGGGGAGTTATGACGAAACGGATGAAATGTGCTCATATGTACATCTGCCACTTTAAAGGCGTCCCGGAGCATTTTCTGCCCTCTGAAGTTAAGCAATGGAGGATTTAGTAACGCCTACTTAAAATGCATTGCAGCTTTAGTGGTGATAAGGATGTGGATTACTGTCTCAACGCATTTCCTAGAGAGAAGGGTCTTTATTTGGTCCGGCTGCCTCAATTAGGAAAAATCGATCTGAGTGCTCGTCTAATCCGGTCTAATCTAACTGCAAATCATTACACTTTAGCAATAATTTAGCAGATGTCGCACTTTTGTTTTTGAAAAGGACGTTGAAATCGTCAGCATGGAAAAAAGTGAAACAACACACCATTGGGTTGCAGTATGAAACAAAGTGGAGAATAACGGAGAGGAAAGAGTAGTGGGCCTAAAACAGATCTCTGTGGGACTCCACATGATCCAGTGCTGTGTCCGTGACGTAACCACTGTCAAATACAGCAAATAAATCCAAACGTATGATAACAAAATCCTCAAGTTATCAAAATTTTGTTGCACGTCTGTAAGATTTTCTATAAGAAATGATGAGATTTCTGTCTTTGTTTTTCTAATTTGACAATATTCTATGCAAGACTGAACCCTTCTAGAGCCAACATGTCGGCGACGATCCAGCCAAAGTTGCAGTACCGTAATTCCGCCACACTTTGCGCTGTCTGAAAAAGTCCAACGGTTTCCAAAAGGGGAGACGTTGCGCTTTTCCAGCCAATCTCGGGTTATTACGGTAATTTCACTTCCCGCCGTAGCAGAGAGTGAAATAAATCTGAGGTGCACTCTTTTCATAGATGGTAAATTACAAAAAGAACTCACTAGATATTTAAAGCTCCAGTATAGTTAAACCCAAAACCCAGGGATTGGTCCATGTTTGAACCCGGACAGCTAAGTAACTCAAACTGCGTTGTTTTCACGCCAGCAGGCTCCTCTTGGAGTGTGCAAACATTTTTCTTTTCCTTTTTTTTTTTTTTTACTGTTGATTATTTCAGGTGCAGCTATCCATTTAGGTTAGCTTATGAGGCTGGAATATTAAAATGGCCGTATGGACTTAAGTTGCCCAAAACACCCAACGCCGAGATGTTGGCAACCGCAGTGAGAAGTGAGGAGGAAGGGGAGAGGAGATTAGCCGAGACAGAGAGGATTGACTGGAAGGGAGGGAGGGCTGGAGAGGTGAAACGAGGGAAGAAAGAAGAGGAGGGAAAGAACATGGACAGCACGGTAGGTACAAAAAGAAAGGGGAGGAGGAGGAAGGGAGGCGGAGCATACGCTGAAGTAGAGCAACTGCAGCAGTACTGTTAATTGAGAGGGAGAAGAGATACAGCAGGAAGGAGGAAGAGCAGTGCAGAGAAAGCTACGAAGAAACGCATATAAAAGAACAACGTCTGCTGCTTTTCACACCGCTCCTTTTAATCGCATCTTTCATTCCCTTTTATCTGTACCCTTAGTGAATTGGTTTTTGCAGCACTAATTAACATATACAGGCAATGGGAAATCAATATGTGTGGCCTATCAATGCTAAAGACTGGTTCTAATGGGACAGTTTGTCTGCTTTCTAAATACCTGTCAACAAATATGTGTAGTTGTGTATCTGTATGCGCGCACATAAAGGTTGTCATAAATTATTTAAACACCTTCTTAAGTTTAGTTTCATCACTTTGATTCAATGAAAAATCATTTCTGAACACTTTCGCAGGTTCTTTGTAGAGTGCTGAATAGCTTTTTGCCTTATGCAATTTTATTTATGAAGTAATTTGTCACGGTAATTTAGTCAAGGTGAAAACAAAAGAATAAAGTCACTTTATTCAAAATACATGTGGAAATGTAAGTATGCAATCGAGTCAGTATTGGCATAAGATACATTTTAATTGACTTGATCTTGTAAAGCAGACACAATTTTTTCATCTTAATTACAACATTTGCATTATTATTATTTTTTGGCTGCATATTTTTTCTTTAAACATTGCATTTGTGCTCACATCATTTTTAACCAAGGTCTAGCCACCAATAAATATGATAGTGTGTTAACAATGTCGTGTGTGTGTGTGTATGCATACAGGGTGTGTGCTGCTTTGTGCTGCAGCTGTTAGACAGGGTTGTGTCCTCTAAAGGGAGGAGAACGATACACTGTGAGCTTGCACTCAATTGCTTTGCAGTTATCTCTGCCAAAGACTTTTCCTTCTCTTGCTTGGTATTGATTAGTGTCATTTTGGCATACACAGCACTGCAGCTGATAATTAGCTCACTCTACGAAGCTAACATCTTTCTGCTAAATGTTTTCCTATCAATGGTTCAATGGAGAGAGAATGTTGGCTTATGTGCTTTAATCCAGAATTTAAGGAACATTCAAATGTTTTGCTTTCTTTTAAATTATTAATTCCGGTGGATTAAGATTTTCAGAGTAGGATGGTTTAAAATGTTACTCCAAGTAACCACATGGCAACACAGAAATTATTTTGTTAAAGAAAAAAGTAACATTCCTCAACAATGTCAGAGAACCCCAATTGCCCCATCACACCCCTCATAAGTAGCTTTAGCTTCAATAGCTAAATGCTCTCTCAGAAAAATAATGCTCCATCATTGCCAGACTTGCATTTGTTTTTTTTTTTTTTTGTTGCACGGGTTCCACTGCTGTCACACACCATGTTCAATTAACAGGTCTGATCCAGCTAAAACATTTCCAACAATTTCTACTCAGATAGACCGAATAATAACCTTGTCATAAAGGAGACGACTCCAGACTCTTTCTGTGGTGATCAAGAATCACTCAGGATGCAAAATGCTTGAGATTGAAAATAAAACCAAAGGCATTACCTGTTTTTTTTTATTATTTTTTTTTATTTGGCTAACAATTATTGGACCTGTTGGAGACACACGAAAAGGCCTGAAAGTTAATTCTCAGACGTCAAAAGTGAAATTTTACTGGGACTCTGAACCCTTGATCACAATGTACACACACTCTAACCCATTTCCTGACATCTAGACCTGTGTGAAATTCATTCGTAAATCTCTCATGACACATAGAAAGGCAGGGAACAGATTGGGTTTTGGTGCATTGATCATTTACAACGTCTTAAAGAATTAGAGTTTTTCCACACCATTCTACAAAAAAAAATTGCTAGCCGCAGCTGACCTGAAGTTAAATGAATAGATAACAATTCTTGTACACTTGGTGCTACAGCACAGCCAGCAACTACAAGAAGTCGGAAAAGTAGCACTTTAAAACTCTCAACATGTTCACTGCACTTTATCTTGTGACAAGGGTCTGTCTTTAGTATCAGTTGTGTGGCAGTAGAAATCATATTAAAAGTCCCTACAAACAGAACAGTTTTAACCCCATGATTCTTGATTATTAAAAAAGCATATACCTTGAAAAAAATGACCAAAATACTTGATCAAACATACACAATGCATCATTTAGGAGATTAAAGCAAAAACAACACTGGTTGGAGCTTCTAATGCTAACATCTGAAGGGTATGTTAGCCTGCTATCAGCGGACGTGATGTGTGGCATTTGATTGCTCTGTCGTTAATTTAACTTTTCTCTCCCATCCTGTGGATTTTATTTATTTAGGTGTGCAGGCTGGGAGTTGGGGATGGTGGGGTAAAAAAAAAAATATATAAATGTTTCGTTGAGTATACAAATGATGTCGCTGTGAGGAATTGTTACTCGCCTCAGTATATAAATTTTTTGTCTGTTCATTTTGTTAAATTTGTAATGTATTGCTTGTAATACACAGTCCACATCATCTCTCATCTCTGCAGAAGGCTTCTCTTTTCTCTCCTCTCTGAGGCAAATCATCAGTAATGTATTGTAGATGCTGGAGATGCTGCATCACTGAGAGTTTTCACCAAATACTCAACGCCTTCGCTGAGCAGATTTATTTCCTGCTTGGTATTCCAAACAAATGAGACAACTTGTGGAGAGCTTCAGAGTGATTTGCATTTACTTATTTTTTCTTCGTCTTCTTTTGGAGTAATGCCATCTCTGCATTACAGTGAACTCGCTGGAGTGCTTTGAGGAGGCATCCGATGTGCTTTGACGTCAAAAACGGAAAGCGATGGAATATTACAAGAGCTCCAGCAGTTGAATTATTAGATACACCTTTGGTGGTCCGCATTGTTTTTGAGATGCGCATCCTGCATTTGAAACCTTTCGTGACCAAAACAAACCTGAGAAACTCGACTGTGGCTGTTGACACACGGAGCGCCGGCGTCGCCGAGGCCGACGGGAAGCACCTGAGGGAGTAAAAGGGGGGCGGTTTACGCAAGAGGGCGATGCTAATGGGGGGAACCTGCTGGGTCGGGCGAGGAACCCATTATAACGGCTTGCAGTTCTAGTTTTATTCTGTGGTTCTGAAAAAGAACAACTGTTTCTTTTTCCAACAGTTCCATTCTGTTCTTCATCAGGTCAGCTCGATGGGTGGTGTTTTTCTACTTCTTTTAAGAAGTGAAAGCTTCTGTGGAACAAGGAGCAATGTCGTATTTGTCTAACTTGTTTGCTGCTGTTTTACGTGAATTGTTTTATTGATTGTAGCACTTTGAGATTCCTATAAGTGCATTATATTAAAAGGTATTATTATTAACTTAACTCTGCTGCACACCTTAGATAATACCTGTGGCAATAATGGTTTTCTTAACATTTATGTTTTCAAATGCACTGTTGGAAAAATTGAGTCATAAAGTGTTTATTTCATGTGTGTGTTTATATTTTTTTCCAATTTCTAAACGTATTCCACCCTCCCATCCATGTATCCTAACAAATAAGCCGACTGTTTTCACAGTTACCGCAGTGGATCTTTTCCAGACACATCTTCAACATATATTTCAGCGTGAAACAATAAAAGGTAATGAGGCTGAAAGACAGTATAGTTAAAATCCCAGCTCGTTGCTCGTATTCTGCTTCGCTGTGTTTTACTGTTCAGTGAGCGCCACGGCAGTTTTTGCTTTGTGTGACCAAATTTGAAACAGCAGCTAATTTACCAGTTCAAAAGTGATGATTGTAAATTAAAGAAAACATGACTGCTCCTTGGTTTTGTCTTAATTATGCAGACCCGCTCACAGCAGCACTTTTATTGGTTACAATTCGGACGTAATAAGCATATTTTCTAGTGAAAAATAAACAACCTCATGGTTATTCCACCAAGTGATGATTTCTGAACTCTTCCTGAGTTAAAACATCAGTATTGCTGTTTCTAAATGAATATCAACTTGTTTTCTTTGCATTATTTCTTTGCAGTCTGAGAGCGATGCATCTTTTTCGTCATTTTGACCATTTCTCATTTTCTGCAAATAAATACTAAATTTGATAAGTTTGATTGGAATATCATAGACATGCTGTCAGTAGTTCATAGAATAAAAAAAAATAAAACAATGTTGATTTTACTCAAAACATATAACTATAAAAAGTAAAAATCAGAGAAACTGATTTAAGTGCTTTCTTAATTTTTTTCCAGAGCTGTATATGATTTAGTTCATTTAACTTAATTTCAACAAAAGATATATATATATATATATATATATATATATATATATATGCAACTATAGGGCAAACACCACAAAGTCACCTCGTTTACTCATTAAACAACAGGCATAAATCAAAAATAAATTTTAAAAATCATTGAATCCTTGAAAAAAAAGAAGTTAGAACACTCTACCTTCTAAAAGCTAACGCTAATGACACTTCTTGTCGCCATTTTCTAGTTTCTTACATTGATTGGAGGGACGTTTGCCTCACTCCTCACTTTCAGCTGTGAGACGTTACTCGGATTCTTTCGTGTACAGTAACTGGTACAGTATATTGTTAGGAGCAAAATGGTGTTACTAATTCTAATATCTCTTAGTTCACCTGCTCTTCTACGAACGTTAGCAAATAACAGTCATTACACATTGTGTTTACATCCTAAGATGATGCAACACGCTTTAACTTTTAAAAGTGTGGCAGAAATGAAGACAAACTCTGCCTTTGCGTCTCAATGTTTTTCTTTTTAATAAACACCCTTTCCTTTTCGCAGTCTCAGTCTGTTTACATATAACAGTAGAAGAGCTGATCCCCTATATTTTCCTCCAGATACACTTTAATTATTTAAACCAATCTTCGACATTCAGTGGCTTTAAATTCACAGAATATATAAAGCCTGTTAGAGTATGGATGTGTTGGTGAAAATTTAGCATATTCATTTACCAATGTAGATATAGAAATTTACCATCTACGTTAGAGGGATGTGAGAATAAACACTTTGCGCAGTTCAAGCACTAATAAGTCCTACCAGCAGCTGAAGCGAGTGTTATCACCTCAACTTAATGAACGGCAGCAACGCCGAAGAAAACGACTGACTTCACCGCTCACAATGCGTTTTGCTCTTTTTTTTTTTTACCTTCTGGAAATGAGAACTTACGGCGTGTTTCCCTCACATAAGCTCAAACACTTGTGCACACAAAACACACACTGTGGCTCTCAGAATAGCTGCGAGAAGGTGTACAGTGATGACAGACAGAGGATGAATGACCCGGTGGAGTTTCACTGAGCTGACATTTCGATAATTACATGCCAATCTCGCGCTTTCATTTCCTCCACTGACATACACAAACTTGCCAGAACCCACTACTGCTCTACTGTATGTATGCGTGCCGGGCGGCCGCGAGAGACGCAAACAATGTGCACGCAAACATAATTAGGAACGCTATGATGAACGCATTCCTCGTTGCACACAAGGAAACTTGCGTTCAGCACGTTTTGGGTTGTAAAATAAAAGTTTTAGAGTCACACACACATGCATATACGGAGACCGGACGTGTTTTCCGCAATGCGTCTGTTCAAATTTCTTACTGTGCTCATTTAGAGGTCTCATCAAACTTTAACCACACGGCGTACAGAGCTTCAAATGGAATAAAGCACAGCAGTCAGTTAAACTGGGACCACAAACACACACATACTGGGGAGAGGGGAAAAAGCTGGCGCTGCAAACACACCAGCTACAACACCGACTCACTGGTTTCCTTTGCGCTAGAAACACAAAAACTGTAAACACACGGTTTACAGTTTACGGTCAGTCTGTTGCTAAATATCAGCAGCTGGTATCATAAGCCAGTATATTCTGTTGAGTCCCAAATATTGCGTTTTGATTTGCATTTGTCAATTTGGATATGTCAGTGTTTGCTCATGTTCTGTTCAGTCATTAAAAACGACTCGGTTTGTTCGCTTTACAGTCTTTATTTTTGAGTTCTGCATTTTTTTTGCTGCGTTTTTGAAAGGCATTCTCTCTCCCTAGTAGTCTTTTTCTCACCCTCTTCCTTCCTCACAGCTGCAGCACATCCAGGTAATCAGACACACCTGTTCATTATCCAGCCCTCGGCCTCCTCAGTGTGTTTTCTCCTGGCTCGGTTCCACTGAGTCTCGCCATTTTCCTGTTACTGCCTTCTGTGTCACCGCTTGTAAGTCTCTTTCTCATTTAAGATTTTCAATGCTTTAGGATCATGCCTGTATATCATGTACAAATCATAACATTTTGGTCAGTCGTTTGGTCTTTCTAGGATCCCTTACTTCTAATCAATTCCAAATCCAAATCAATTCTATCACAATTGATTGCAGTCTGTTTTTTTCTTCCCTTCTGTTTTGTCCTGGATCGGATTTTAGTTTTTGTCACTTTATTTCTGACTCTCTCTTTTTTCTTTTCTTGTTTTTCCTGCAAGACTGTCAATCGATTGAAAAATGTAATCGGCTTCATCTGATTGATCGCTATGCTGAACTTTCTAAACATGAAATGTAAATATGCACATTGTTTAAGAAAATGTTTTATTGTCTCAAACTTTCCCTCTGTCTTTTCATTTCCTAGAAGGTTTAAAATGAGTCATTTTGTTTCAAATGTTAATTTAGAAATATCAACTATAGACTGCTTGTGCTTCGGTGGAAAGATAATTTGATGTTGCAGCATTGTTGAATAGTTGTTGTCAATCCATTTCATACCAACTTTGGCCACCGACTCTTCGTAGAAATTGTCAATAAACTTCAACCTACTAGTTACTCTGATAAACGATACCTACCAACTTCAGATCCCCAGAGGGAGCATTTATTTTTACAACTTTAACTTTTTGTACTTCCTTGGGACATCGCAGTGCTGCTGCTTTTAGC